>WYDE02131351.1:0-11350 GCA_009867175.2 Adela reaumurella
TGATTTGGCAAAACAGACTGAATAAATGACAGCCAATTTGACAGATGTAGCTTCAACAAGATGGCCGCTATCAACTGACAAAGTTCGGAAGTCCCTATTGAAAGACCCTTTATAATTCAAAACCAGGACTCTGGCTTATGTGGCGAGTGCTTCTACCGCCTGCGTATTCCCATGCATCTCTTCCCATGCATGTCGAAAAGGCGACTAAGGGATAAGGTTAAGATGCCGTGCTAAAGGGCAACAGGTTCGCAACCTCTCGCCATGAGGAAAAGAAACAAGCAGCGCCTGCGGGGCAACATATTTGCTCACTGCTCAGACCCCAGAAGGAATATGGTAATGGCACCTAGCGAAGCCCTCATCTCAAGATGCACATCGCTAGCAGCTAAAAGACAACATTTGACTCGACATTGGCAAATCGGCGTCAAGAGCGAGAACCTCAGAATACATTTATAAAAGAAGAAGACAGGAGAGAAGCTTTTGTTATTTTTTATGTGGAGGAATTGCACGTGTTCTGGCTGGATGTCGTTGGATATTAAGCCTCAGCCTTTGACCGAGGGAGTTCCTGAACGATTTGGCCTTACCTGCTCAAGGCAGGAAACCCTATCTCAAGATACACAGCGTAACAATATCAATTATAATTGGCATTGACAAATGGGCGTCAAGAGAGACACGCCGGAGTCCATTTATAAAAGAAGAAGAATTGAAGAAACGGACTAACCGGAGCTGCGTGTACCCGCTCACAAAACGAACGTACGGTTTTTCAACATTTTCAACTTTACTTCGTGCCGCGAGACAGCGTTGCCATACCTAGAATGTCTTTTCTATGAAAAGGATAATTGAAAATTTGTTATAAGTACGGATAAATATGGCAACGCTCTGCGACACATTAGTGGTGCAAATATACTATTGCGGCAATAAGAGATTGTGTAATTCGCAGTTAATTCCAGTTTTGTATTGAATATTTTATAATTTGTGGTCTCGAATAAAAACTATTTTAGTTACAGTCAGGCGCAATGCAATGAAAATTCAATTAAATTACTTTTTTAAACGAAGCAATGGGAAGAAAGTGCAATGTACCGTATTTTAATACGGGCAGTAAATGTGGAATTCGATCATATTGTTTTCCGCGTTCTGTGTTACGACAAGAACTATGGCTACGTAACATAAATTGTCCATTATTAAGTGCAACTACAGTACAAGAGAGCGTGTGCAAAGCATTTCAAAGCCAAATTCTTTAACCAAAGCCGTCGGTATACCCTCATAGCTCGACCAACATTATTTACGGCAGAAGTCTAAAGCGGTGTTTCAAATAGAGCTTCATCTAAAATATTGGTTCTCCCACAGCCTTCTTCGCTGGTATTGGTATACAAATTAAGAAGGCTGTCGCTCGCCTAAAGTGTGAGCGGGACTACTAGAGAGAAAAAGTATGTCCGTGCCTTTCAAGTAACTCGCTTGTCGTAAGCTACCAGACGTACCAATGAGAACGAACGAGTAAGCGTAACTTTGTCTGCCTGCTTCCTATCTGGACGTTAGTAACCTCATTAATGACAAATCAATCATACCATCACGCCTCTTTCCCGAAGGGATAGGCAGAGGAAGTTGAGAGCCATTTGACATTCATAATGATCTTATAATTACTAGCATCGAAATTGAACTGTGGCGTTGAGAACCCGAGATTCCATTTTACCAAATGAAAGTAAAAAATTTACACATCAACTTGTATTTGTATTTATTTATTTATTGTCACGCGTACTATGAACGAACAAAAAGGTAGACTTAATGCTATCATAGCACTCTTATATAGCCAACCTTTGGGGTGGGGACAGCATAAGTAGGCGTAAACAAAAGGAAGCATTTAAATTAGGGTTAAATTTAAAAATACATTGAGATACATACAACTTGAGAATATCATTTTTTTCTTTGGTTAAAAATAGTGTAAATCCCAAATGTCTTTAAACATTGCAAGATGTCATCACAAATGTCAGCTCGGGATAAGCCGAAGACTTCTAATAGTTGAACGCATTTACACCGAAACAGTCAGCAAATATACCTGCAAAATTTGCCGCATCCAGCTAATATTATGTAAATTGTAAGTGAAATATGTGAAGCAATACTAAATTATGTGTTTAGAGATGGAACTATACATTCCTGTGAGGCGGGATTCATGTACGCATTTAACTCTTACAAACATAATTATAGTTTTATTGTCAAGTCAATTGTTGTTTTATTATACGACTGCATCCGTGCGAGCAAAGGAGGGTTATATTTTTCAGTTCTGTTTTTTTTACATACATCCATATCACAACACTGTACCGTGTGGGGCCGGTACTTAAAATAATGACTCCACTGCATCTCTTCCCATGCATGTCGTAAAAGGCGACGAATGGATAAGATGCCGTGCTAAAGGGCGACAGGCTCGCCACCTGTCAATTTGGCACGGTACTTCTACCCATTCATGCAGTAGGTGGGTCTTTGTGCCTTACATGCTGCTTGATAACTTGTCCAAATACCTTGCGAAATGTGGTGGATCCCGAAAATCAGGTTAAGCAAAGCAGTCGGTGTTGTACTGCAAGAACTCTGGTAAATTACAGCAAAACACCGACCACCACTTTTAGCAAGGTATTCGGAAATGATATCTATCAAGCAGAATATAAGGCACGAAGACCCACCTGCTGCATGACTCTGTGGAAGTACCGTGCCAAGGTGAGAGGTGGCAGCCTGTTGCCTTTTAGCACAGCATCTTGTCCTTATCCCTCAGTCGCCTTTTACGACATGCATGGGAAAAGATGCAGTGGAGGCATTCTTTTAAGTACCGACTCCACACGGTACACGAGTTTTTTTTGTTTTTCAGTTTTTTTTTCATTTCTATATTTATGTCGTGCAGCTGCAATGTGTAAAATATTTTTACATTAACCTGTCATATACCTAATCCCGGATACGTACCAACCGCCCTCGTATGCCTAGTACCGGATCTGTCACAGGCTGTCCGGTTGTATTTTTAATTTTAAGTCTTAATATGGATATATTTATTACTGAGGAATAAAGTATAAAAATTTTTGCAAATGAATCTGAAAGAGTCAACGAAACTCACACAACACTCACTGGTTCGTAACTTCACACTGTTCATTACTTTTTGAGCATTCAAAGTTTGTCATCCATACTGCCCGATTTTTGGGTTTCATTATCTCGTTCCCCTTTTTATGTTTTTCTTTTTTTTTCTTTCCTTGTTATGCGTCTCCATTGCAATCTGCAGCTGTAGCTGCAATAATCAATGCTTTTTGCTGTTTTGTGCTGTTTTTTTTAATTTATTTATTTTATTCTTATTTGCAGGTTTTTTTCCATTAACAGAAACTTTTTCGCACACGCACCAGAAGGCATTTTAAAATATTGCTTGGCTTTGCATCGTGCATCGATGCAGTTAAAACTGAATTTACACTTTTGGGTAGGCAAATAGACTCGCGATTAGAAAAGGGCACAACATTTTTAGCTCGCCCAAAGATATCTTTGTATTATATTAGTGGACTTTCAAAAGCACCGTTCTGATGATTTTAATTGACTTCTCCCAAATATTTCATAAAACTTTAGGGGCTCGCTTCGCTCGCGCAATGGTGTGATTACATTACAATTGTTTGCTTCCTTCCAAAAGCACTGCACTGATGATTTTGACTTACTTCTTCGAAGTAGCCTCCAAGTAGCTGCCAAGTAGCTCGCTTTTTCTAGCCCAATACTGGGATTAAGTTACAATGCCTAGTTTGCTTCCTTGGTTATCATTGTATTATAATATTTACCTTTCTTTCATTGGCATCACCCTGGTGATTTTGACTCACTGCTCCCAAATATTTTATAAAAAAATTCGGGCTCGCTTCGTTCGCCCTTCGTTCGTTATATTGCCATGCCTAGTTTGCTTCCTTCCAAAGGCCTGATGATTTTTGCGTACTTCTTCCAAATATTTCATAAAAATCTTTGATCTTTTTATCACTGTATTGTCGCGTCAACTTTTTAAAAGGCACCGCTCCTATGATTTTGAGTTAGCTAAATAAATATATAATTAAAATTTTCGGATGTGGCCCGCCTTTATTTCATTTTGTCACTATTTTGGGCCCATTCTTGCTAAAGGTTGGCTGTACAGAATAGAGTGTGGTTGGTAATTAATTTCATGAATGTATAAACGTTTTTCTGGATTATAAAATATAACGTTTCGGCGATATAACATCATGCAACCTCTCAAAAAAGCACTATAGTCAGATGTCGAGATTTCGTCCTGAATTTACATTTCATTTTAATATTGCTCGTTCTGTGCAACAAATTACTCGTAGTTTAACTAGCGCTGTAGCGCTGACTGACAATCTTGTACAAATATTCTCAACTCGTACTCTAATTTATTTTGTAATTTTTAACGAAAAAGTTCGGGTTTGAAGCGCTGCTGATGTAAAATATATATCATTAGTACAGGAAGTTAGACAGAAGTCTATCTAACACGTGTAACAGACTTAGGATCCAAGGGCCAGAAATATATAGTGAGACAATTTCGTTACGTTCTATCCAAGGAAATCGTGTTCACAGCGCGTTGTCCTGCTAGTCTACACGCAGGATCGGAGCGATAATGATCGAAAACTATCCGTCATCGAGGTAATGAAAGGTGGCTCGCGTGCGCGAACAGGGCGTTGGCGTAGGCGGTTACGACCTGCACCTACCTACATACATGCCACCTACTCTATCTACTGTAGCGGGTGGTCGGTCTCTATGTATCCGCTATCCCTCTATGAACATAATACTGGTGAGTGTTCCACTTGCGACTCCATACTGGACTGTTCCGGGTTAATATTTGATGTTCGCGCGGCCCCGAAGGGGTGGCGAGAGAGCGCGGATGCGAGTGGGGTCAATCGGTCGAGCTATCGGTTTAAATGTCTGCCGCTATCATCTATAATGTTATGTCTCGCGAGAATTCACACTACTGTTTCGATCGCAGTCTATTGGAGTACGACTTGTTGTAACTATTTGTCTGCAACTAAAGTTAATTTCTTATGTTATTCTTAAAAATTCTGTCGTTTATACCACTTGCATTTTATTCCAGGCTTTCGCTTCGACAGACATGCTGGACATGTATAATTTTTCAATTGAATCGATTCTGTATGTTACATTACTACAATATGTGAAAGTACCTTCCATTGTAACGAATGGGTTTTCGAATATCCTAAGAAGCAAGTAGAACATTTTAATAGTAGATACTTTAGAGAAAGTAAATGTAATATTAAAAAGCTGAACCCATTGGTTTCGAAGTAAACGTATTGTGTAGTAGGTATTATGTTTTCTTAAAATTCCGAAGACCCAAAGCCGACTATTGCTCAGGCACTTTATTCCTCTGAGTTCATATAGGTAAGTCGAATGTATTCTCTTATCGAATAACTTCACAATTGAATACGAGTCCCGACATTTGACACGAACAATCTGTTACTTTGGTAGATGAGCGCCGAGCCCCCGGAGAAGTGATTTTTTTACCTCAAATCCACCAACGGAGACGGTATAGTCAGCAGGGGAGCACGTATAAAAACTGTTTCTTATAGTGATGGATGGATCCTCTCCCTTTTACAAGAATCTTGGAGTGTGTAGGTCATAGTCGCATATGCGGCTAAAATCCTAAAGTAACAATGGAGAAGGTGCGTAACATAATGCAATCCGTCCGCCTTCTTTCTATCGCCGCGCTACACTAAAAATCTGTGTATGCAACCATAAGGACAAGATGCCGTGCTAAAAGGCGACAGGCTCGCCACCTCTCACCTGGCACGCTACTTCTACCAAGTCATGCAGTAGGTGGGTCTTCGTGCCTTACATGCTGCTTGATAAATACGAGTATAATGTACGAAAACCTTGCGAAACGTGGTGGTCGGTGCTGTGCAGTAATTTACCCGAGTTCTTGCAGCACAACACCGATTTCTCTGCTTCCCCGATTGTCAGGATTTGAAGCGTGAGTGATATTTATGTATGTAAGTATGCAACCATATTTTGTGGACAAAGTGGTCGTAGACCCGGTTTGCAAATCAAATCTTTCTCGGCCTTCAACATTTTTGACCGTCTCTAAATTACATAGTATATAAAGTATGAGATAGGTATAGTGTCCTCTGTTGTTTGTTGTTGTTAGTTTTAGTAGTCTGTGCAGTAGGTTTCCGGTGTCCGATCTCATCGAAATTTTGCACACAGCTTCGCTTAGTGATAGTAAGAAATAATCAGCGACCACTATTCGTGCATGTGCCATTTTGTACCAAGGCAGCGAATTATCTCTAGTAAGTCACACAGAGCAGGGCCGTGACCGTGCTAACATCACATGAATGAGTGAAGAGACAACGCCACGATTTCAACCAATCCGACTGGCCGTGTCGAGTGCATTAACGCTTACGATTTTTTGAAACCTCATCACTCACTCCAGTGATATTACGCCGGTATTAGGGCATGCAGTATATGGCATTCAGTTGTATTACAACTCTAATTTTATCATTAGTTTAATTTTCTTTACGCTTGTAAAAAAGTCACGACTTTGATCGGTAACTATGTCTCGTCCCGCCCAACTTTACAGCATGATTTCTGATTATCCGAAACTGTAGTTTGATGACACCGTGGTGTGATGAAATCGTAGGTACTTTCATAACACTGTACTTTGCTGACACCATAGTTTCATAACATCGTACTTTGATGACACCAACGACGTTTTTTTGATTACGATAAAATAATGGCGGATAAGTTACCGATTGCTGATCGTAACAATTCCGCTTGTTGGTGTTGAGAACTTAAAGACACACGAATCGGTAATTAATATTGAGTACGCGTCGAGACATGCCACGTGAACGTAATAAAACGGTTGAGACGCTTCGTCCATACTATACTGTATCGGTGTTCGAGATTTCGTGGGATCTATAGATAAATGATGCAGGGGCTGGCTTTGCGCCCTCGCTCGCGCTACCTGTGTGATTCAATTGTAAAATATTTCTGCAATCCTTGACGTACGTGAACCTACCTACCGTCTGTTTATCTATTGTGGTGTTATTAAAAGATGTGAGTTGACAAATCGAAATAAGTATTAAAATTGGTTTTGACATGGAACTAGCTTTATTTCTAAAGGAATATTTAAAAAAAACGCAACTCCTTTACGTCGTGGGTAAAAAATCTTTAATCAGTAAAAATTCAATTTGTTAGTTATTCTCGTGTTGTAATGTCGTCATTACGGAGGTAGTCAGTGCGTCCAGTGCTAGACATACGCCTCTCCACTTTCCCCCAATCCTCTCGGCTGCAGCGGTCAGAATCGCCGTCTGTGCACGATCGCCAGCGCAGCACACGGTCGATCCGAAGACGGTCGTCCCCTCGACGGCTAAACGTTCTCACTGAGCCTACTAGTGTAGTCACTTTACATGCAGGTATGAAAAAAAAAACATTTTATTTGTGATATGAGTAACATATCTATAGTGCAATGTTAAATTAAAAAATATACCAAAAAATATGTTGTTGGTTTTTTTTTGTTAAAATAATTAAAATTATTAGAAATGACATTTTATATTTTTTTACAGTTCCGAGAATCAATATAAATACGATTCATTTACTTTGGAAATAAAAAAGCCACAAAGTGATGTCGTTTTGTGATTTTTCGTATGTCTTTCTAATTTATCATTGCTTATAAATTATATTAACTATTAAAAAAAAATGGCCTCGATGGGTTACCTTTCATCGTGTGTCAATTTGTACCTTAGTAAATAGGTTTTCTTATTCTAATTATATTTTATAAAATTATGCAAACGCAAATGTGCCAGTCTGTAGTTGCAAGTATAACGAAGGTGTGTTGTGCATAAACACATAAAATTAGAGTAATATGCAAATTATGTATTCGGCCGGGAGCGTCGAGGAGTACGTGCAGGGGCAGGTAACGCGATGCGCCGCATAAACACGGCTCTTCACACCTCCTCCGCCCTTCCCGGCCTCTCTCCCTCTTCTACCCTTGCACTCCATCTCTGCACTTCTCTTTGTGATCTCAACCTCATCCTCTCATCTTCCTTGGTGGAAATCCGAGTATCACTCTTACGCTTTACGACACGCTGCCTTCTAAATATGCTGTGCATAGATAGTTTGGAAGTACCATTGTTTAAAATACTGGCGTTTTCCCGCGACTGCGTCCGCGTGGATTTTTTTGTATAGTATGTTATTCCGTGTTATATTTTGTCAGTATACAAAGTTTCGTTTAAAATCCGTTCAGTGGCTCTACAAAGAAACGAAAATTTCAAAAACTGTTAACACGAGTTACTCATTTCAAGTCGCCCTAGTTGATATTTTTCCAAATATTTTCCATTTTTATATATGTAGATATAAGTGGCATTGCGAGATGAGTTGGAGTGCCTGTCTTCATGTGATGATGTTTTGACGCGTAGTTGGATCTGTCTCACGGCACCGAGAACGACTACGACAGGGGAGGTGGCGCGAAGCACGCGGCGGGCGACACTCGTCCGCGTCAAGTGTCGCCACTTTGACAGATCCCATTTAGACGTGTCTCCAAACGGAGCAGTTTACCTTCCGTCAGCTGACACGAGCGCGGGGACACTATAGAACCGACGCAGCCGCGCCTCCAGTCATGTTACACCTGTGCTTCAGCTAGACAATCGAAAAGAAGAAGAATCTCTGTAACAATATTTTTACATAAAATTAGTTCTTTTGTGTATAATGTATTAAATTCAAACGCAAAAAATATGGAAGAAAGCGCTTTTATAGCGATGTTTCATTATTAAAACTAACAAATTAAAAAAAAAAAACATACGTTTTTTCTGGTTTCCCCACAAGTGACAGCAACATTTAAATGACTTTAGTCAACTAAACTTTCCATTAAAGGAATTTAGGTGATGTTTTTCCCATAACAGTGGAACCGACTGTTATGTGCACTGTGAGCGGGCGGGACCACGGCGCACGGCGGCCGTGTTAGAGCAACTATATATTAGAAATACTGAACTGCGCCTTCCCGAGAACTGATTCTGACAATTTATTATTATTATTTATTATTACGTGTGAGTGAGCCAGACGTTGCGTTGCGGCGAATGTAATTATGCTTGCGACACACGACACCGCGCCTGGCGGCATCAGCCATCAGCCACCAGCGCAGCGTCAGCGGCTTGCATCGTTAGCACTGCAGCATTATGAACGCTATATGCGGCGGCACGCGTGACGTCTAGTGCGGCTGCACATCGCGCCCATTCACGTTTTTATACGTTGTTGTAAACATGTGCCGCACACTGGACGGTTTTGAAAATTTGGACATTCGCGTTTTTTGATGAATATTGAAAATTTTCTTTCACTATTGTATTTGTCAAATAAATATAAGTCACCTTTACTTTTTGTATTTTTCTCAGAAATGCATATTTTACGAGATATTCGACAAAGTATGTTTTCGATGTATGTAAAAAATTGAATTTTTGCATTTTACAAAAACCGCCCATTTCATTTTCGCATAAAACTTGTATATTTGTAATCTGAAGGCAGGGCACTTTAAAAGAATATCAAAACTAAACCCCCGTTTTTTACTTTATAATTTTTTTTTCATACAAGACTTAATATATTATTTTTAATATTAAAATAAATAAATAAATACAGACTTTTCTGCTTAGCAGAAGGCGGACTTATTGCCAGAGGCAATGTCTTCCAGTCAACCTTTATAAATTACAACACATTCGTATTGTTAGAGTATAGGTTTCCTCACGGTGTTTTCCTTCACCGGGGTGCATTGTAATTTTTGCATACAAACTTTGACCGATTTTAAAATCCGGAAAAATTGTGCGCATACGAGGTCTCGGAACCACGACCTCTCGAGTAAGAAGCGTGCGCTCACCAACTAGGCTACTCCGCAACCCAATAATATTTATCTAACATGCAAAAATTTCTCATTTTCACAACCAAAATGAAAAATATTTTTCTTTTTTTCTGAAAGATATTTTACTTTTTTTTCTGAAAGATATTTTTCTTTGTATTTTTCTAAGTTATTTTATCTGGTGCATCGACTCAGCGTTACTTCACAATATAAAAATTGTAAAATGAAAAATAGTTTAGAATTTAGAAAACATATTCGTATTCTACACTAAGTGTGGAGCCCCTGGTTTGAAATATCGCCCTCACGCCTGGCACAGCCCTGTATAAACGAACAAAGGTAACTTTAGACAAACACACATTTTTCTACTCGTCAGTGCCTAACGTACCTGTAAAAGAATTTGGTGAATATTCAACAAAAGCAAACAAGTCCCTCCCTACTGAATTATAATATTATCTTCCTAAAATATTATTTGACGATTTCTTCCACATTCATAAAGTGTAAAGGAACTTTGAAACTGTATGGACCAGATGACAAATGCAGTTAAAATAATTTAATTAAATAACATATCTTCACGCTCAATCCCGACAATCGGGGTAAGCAGAGCAATCGGTGTTGTGCTGCAAGAAATCCGGCAAATTACAGCACAACACCGAACACCACATTCGGACAAGGTATCAAGCAGCATGTAAGGCACGAAGACCCACATACTGGATGACTTGGTAGAAGTACCGTGCAAAGGTGAGAGGTGGCGAGCCCGTCACCCTTTAGCACGGCATCTTGTCCTTATCCCTTAGTCGCCTTTCACGACGTGCATGGGAACATATGCAGTGTCTAGTCATTCTTATAAGTACCGGCTCCACACGGTTAATTAAATAAATACCTTAATATAGAATAAGGATTTTTTCATTGCTGCCTAACTGGGTGGTGTACACTCTTGCGGCAGTAACTACTACTACCTGTATATATGTCGTAGTATATGACGACAGCAAGAATGTGCGCCCCTTCCCCCCGCTCGCTTCCCGCCTCGTCCCGCTCCCGCCGCTCTATTTTGCGGCTGAAGGATTTAAGTTTGAGACGCTGATCTTGGGTTGAATCCAACGATTGTCTTTTGTTTTATTCCGAAATGGAACTTCCGCATAGTCCTGTGAAACTACTGCATTAGATTTTGTGGTTGAGTAAATAGTGTTATAAAAGTATTTAGAAGTTTTCGATAAAAATATGAAAATAAGAAATTTAAAAAATAAATTAACTTATCGCTTCACTTTTAATTTTTACAATTTTATTCAGTTACACTTGTTACTTCTTACATTCGAGTCATTCTTGGGAGAAATAAAATAAGGTATTGTGATCGTGCGAAATTTCGAAATAAAGATTTCTACCGATTATATTATATAATACAATATTAATACTGTAAGACTGGCCGAGCGGGCAAGAGCACGCTTCTCAAGCGGGAGGTGCAGGTTCGATACCCACCGGGAGCACAATATTTATAACTTTAGAATTTGTGCTAAATGGCCG
>WYDE02131462.1:0-11349 GCA_009867175.2 Adela reaumurella
ATGAGTGTGTCAGATTGGCCGAGCGGGCAAGAGCACGCCTCTCAAGCGGGAGGTGCGGGTTCGATACCCACTGGGAGCGCAGTATTTGTAACTTTAGAATTTATTCTAAAATGGCCGCTGACACTCCGGTGAAGGAAAACATAGTGAGGAAACCCACTTCCAAGCCGTTTGGTAACCGTGGAAGTGTATGACTAAAATCCTCTCATATCACGTAAATGAGAGAGTCCTGTACCCAGGAGTGAGGCGAATAAAATGGCTGCAAAAGAAGAAATAGTACTAAATAATACTCGACTAAGGTTAAAAAAATCTTTTGGAGTCTATCTGTCTCTATGTCTGTCTATTTGTCCGCGTATATTCTCTTAAACGGTACGGCTGATTTGACTGAAATTTTGTAAGTTAATTTTATGCGTGAATAGCTCGCCACACACTAAACTTCCCAGAAGAACTAGCAAGAAACTTCGGTGGACAATTATGACGCCCACTCCTCCTAAACTGTTTGGCCGATCGGACTTAGACTTTCTAGGCTCATTCTATGTGTAAACAGTTCACCACACAGCTATTTTAAAATTCCAATAAGAACTGGCACGAAACTTCTCTGCATTTTTTTCAACGTCCATCGCGACTATGGCGAAGCCAGTAACGACAAGACTGGCGTACATCTACCTTGTCTTCAGGATGCGGGCCTGGCGATCTGCATTTAATTTCTTTCTATTTCGCCTCTGCTCTCCCGCCATTGTTTTCGCCTGGCTCCTCGGTGTGGACCGCTTCCAAGAAGGCAGCTGCCGCCTCCCAGGCTGGAGGGAGACGCTATGAGCTGCAACTTATAAAACGCTGCACTCCCTCATCCAGAGAGATGAGATGATGTATCGAGAAATAATTAGAAATGTAATTACATTAAATGTAATTTTACTAAGTAAATTTTACTCTGCACTCTCAGACTTCAAAAAGGGAAGTGCACGTTAATTCAACAAAATGGATGTGTCTTAGGCTCACATTCACAGTTCACGATTCTGTATGTAAGTATGATAATTAATTTAGGCTATATACCAGTTCAGACCCTACTGGATCGTATGTCGAGGTGCCATACTTAAGTACTCAGAAAAACTAAATGCTCGTTGATTCAGGAGATCATCTTAGGCTAATCATTTGACGCCAGGGGGCGAAACGGCCAAGTGCGAAATTTGCGATCCCAGATTATTTCTCAGAGTAATTTGGAACGGGAACCCTGAATTCAGACGCAAAAACGTACGAAAGGCAAAGAAATAAACTAAAATTTTCCATCGTTCGTCCATAAAATTTGTACTACTTTATATATTCTACGGGACGAACCAAAAACGCATATTTCAGAACTATTTAATGGTTTGTCTCATCAAGGTAGTTAATTAAAAAGAACATGTACACGTACCTAATATGAATTCCCGTTATCAATAGAACTCTAAACATAGACTGGCGGTTTCCAAGTTAGCGGAGTCGCTAAAATTACCTTCTTCATAATGCAGTGTGACCATAACTGCATGAAACTAATTAAAATATCGCCCACTAGAATTCGCCTTCGTGGAGGAGATCCCGTAAGAAGTTGACCAAGCATAATCAAGTTAAAAATCTTGCATCTTTCCAGCTTCGCTAACTATCGACGATGCCACCCCGGCTTGACACTTCCACACAGACTACATATATGGACAATGCAGTAGTTTGTCTTCACACTACATAAGAAAATTCAGTGCAGCCGATTTGATTTGAGGCGCTGACATGGCACCTACCCAATTCACCAAGGTGTAGGCTGACATCACTGGTTCCATAAAAACTGGTGCATTAGGTGATGTAGCCATCCGTGTCTGTTTCCATAAAAAAAAAGTACAGCCGTTCTAAGAGGTCGGATTTGACTTTTTTGTGCATCTATCTCTTTCATTTCTGTTAGAGGTGGTATTACAGGGACTCACTTAGACAATGCCTAGGCAAGACAAAAGATATCGCTTTTAATTTAAGCAAAAGAGAGTAACTTCCAATCCGACCTCTCACAACGGCTGTAGCTTCCTATGCCGTAGCCCGGGTCAGAATTACAAAACTCGTCGTGTGATGAGAAGAGCAACTTTATCACTCACGCACTTCGTCGAGTCTTTGCGTGCGTGCGTACAGAGAGACAAGCCTATATTTATTTATTTATTATTTAGGAAATAGACAATCCTTTACAGAAAAAGATTAAAATAGTTTAGTTTATACATTAGGCATGGTCAATAATATGTTTCCGTGCACAAATATCACTGTTTAAAACGTTTTGAGAATTAGTGTACAGTACTTAGTAAGATGCTCTATAAAATTATACAATACAAAGAAAACATTAAATTAATTAGATACGAGTATAAAAACAAGCAGATAAAGAAAAAGCAAAATCCAGGACGAAAACAAACATAACATCAGCTTCAGCTAAGTAGGTACTTTTGCAGCCATTATTGGTCAAAGTACCAATGACATCACATTAGCCTACCGTTGCTTGATGATGTATTGGTTGGTACGGTGGGCACACGTAAATAGTTGCCGATTTTTTTTTATTTTGACGTTTGATACATTCCATGCTTTGGTCAACCGCAATTTGATGATGTTACTATTTAAGGTGAAGTGAAATGAATGATCTCGCCACCAGGCAAGACCTCGGGACTGTGCCAAGCCAATGGTTCGTACAAAAGATAGATAAATCATAAATAATACTCGTATGTACTATACCAGGATACTCAGAATGTTTTTTTTTGTTATGGGACACTGGCTGATTTTGATCTCAATAAAAACTATGACTATTTATTACAAAAAAAAAACACAACTTTCCAAATTCAAATTTGCCTCCATATTTTGTACGAGCAAAATTAAAATATTCTGTCTCACTGAAAAATGGATCTACAACGAGAACATTTTCGCGCGATGATATTGTACGATTTCAAACTATGATTTCAAATGTTGACTAAAACCAGAAGAATCGTTTGAAACCTGTCTCCCGATGCCCAGAGTGAGAGCACCACACGAACATCGCGGCAGCCGCCCGACGAAGTTCGTGTGTTTCGCTCACTCTTGGCATCGAGAGGAAGATGGGAGCGAGAAATCGATAGAAACTTCGCGGTGGTCTTCTCACATGACAGCACGGCTTTCTTTGAAATGACAGTCGGCTCTGTAGGTAACTGCCAACTGACAGACGAAATTTTAACTGTATAGTAATTTAATGATAGTGTTAGTTTAACAACGAAAATAAAGAAGTAACAAAATTGACAAAAATATATTTGTTTACACGCTGAATACTGCTCCCATACATTTTCTGTGTCTTTGGTCTTGAAGACTCCATTGTCGCAAATTCTATAAGTATTGAAGATTTAACGAGGCAACTCCGTCTATCTACTAATGAGAGCGCGACAGAGTTGCCAGTGCCGCATTATAATATGTGATTGAGAAGAATAGTTGGACACAGGAAACGCGAATAAGTAGATAAGTTGGGCATGCCAATAGCTCGGCATTCATTTCTCGAGGTTAATGTGGTCCTTAACCGTCCTCAACATATGTAGATGCAACTTTAGGTAGTGGTTTGTAAAACGTGTGTACCTGGAATTTATTTAATAACTTACCTGTACGGTCAGTTGTTCCACCATGTATGGTCAGTATGCGCATCGCCTTTGAACTTCTACCTTCCGTTGTGATGCCGGTCTTTGTTGAGCGTTCATACAGACTTTTGGATTGTAGCCATTTCGCAATAATACCTTGCTCTCACCTTCTCAATTGCTTCATCGATGTGGTCATCATCACAAATTCAATGCGCAAGATTGACCAAGGATGTGCAGACAGAACGAAGTTACGCTGGAAGGTGGTGCGAGTTTACCACCCACTTACCTACTACTTATCGAAGCACATAGCCGCTCAACTTCAACCGCTCACGGGCAAGACTGGCTCTTTCGTTAAATGTTCAGACAGCAAGAGTCACAGCCCCCGTATATATTTGAATGCCCGCGGATGCTGTCGGACTACACCTCTGCGTTAGCCTGGCGAGTGTGCGCTATATGTAGCGCTTTCCATAAAAAAAGTTAAAACCTTTAGATTTTCGACTTCGAATCACTTGTTTTAGATTTATAAGAGAAAAACTTACAATCTAAGAATTAGGTAATATTCAATATTATGTATTATTTATTATATATTATTATTACTAATAATAAATCTGTAAAGGAAGGTGATGGAGTAAGTTACTTTGTTTTAAGTGACATCACGTTTATAGGCTCTATGCATGAAATTGATGATTTTTTGAATTATTTTATGTTTTAATGTATTCATGTATGTGGGTATGTTCCCCTATAACTCTTAAACCGAGCTTCCAAATTCGACGAAACCTGGTACACGCACATTTAGCAATACGGGACACAGTATAGTTCTTATTCTTATAGTTATAGTACTTAAGATCCAGGGACCAGTTACCCATGTGGCTCTCATACATAATGTCGTGTTTTTTTTTTCGAGATTGGAAGCGTAGGGAGGACGCAGGCGAGATAGGAATATAGTACACTCACATTTAGTTATACAGCACATATTGTAGGCTACGTACCATCCAGTTCCGGGTACGCTAACATGTGGTCTCCATACAAAACGAGAGGTTTGATCGAGCGTGGACACTTAGCGAAGAAATGGGTGGCACAGGCACTTAGTACGCGCACATTTAGCAAGTCTGCTCATATTGTAGGGCACGTAAAGTCCACTTCAGATTACGCTAAGACGTGGCTCTCATACAAAACAACTTGTTTTATATAGCGTGGGCACGTAGAAAGAAGTGGGAAGTATAAAAAATAATTATGTACACGCACATTTGGTAGTATGACTCACAGGGAAGGCTACTTAAAATCCAATTCCGGTTGCGCTAAGTAAGATCTGGATCCCATATATAACTTATTTTCCGAGCGTGAACACGTAGCGAGGACGCACGCGAGGTAGAAAATTAGTACAAGCACATTTAGCTGCAGGGCTCATAATATCGTCTAAGTAAAACCGATTACGCTAAGATGTGGCTCCCGTACAAAAGACATATTTTATCGACCATGGGAAGTGGTATAGAAACTTAACACGCACACAATTAGTAATACTTTTGACAAGATAGTCTTATACTTAAAATCCAGTTCCGATTACGCTAAGATCTCCTACAAAATTATAGATTTTTTTTCGAGCGTTGAACGTTGCGAGAACTGGGATGAGACATAAACTTAGAAGAAATAATTTTAGCTATATGATACACAAAAGATGTTACATAAAACTGTTACGCTATGATATGGCTTTCATACAAATTTACAGGTTTTTTCGAACGTGGACACGCAGTGAGGAAGCGGATGAGATACTAAGAACACACAGTTTTACTTGTATGGAAAATACGACAGCCTATTTAAAATGCAGTTCAGGTCACATCCCATTGGAAGACATTTTTTATTGAGCGGTGGCAAGTAGCGCAGAAGTGGTTTATACGCAAACTTAGTACACTGACTTACAGAGAGTGTGGAACTCGGCACTCAATGGCTTCACCGAACATATCCGGGCCCATTGCCAGCAGAGAGAGGGTCAATCGAGTTCGGGACAAACGAGGAGCCCTCTCTTTCGGTCTCCAGCGCACTTTACTTTTGATTGGCAGTAGAAAAGGGTGTAAGAAGCTCAGGGGGCCAGTTGTATATCATGGATTTCCACTTCAGCGCAGGAGGGATGCAGAAGTCACCCATACCCAGTCATAGTCATATTTTTACTAAATATAAATAAAACAAACGTAATTCATTTTGCTCTCGGATCTAGAAAAGGGAACCTAGAACGTAATATTCCGAATACACATAAATGTCTCTTAATATTTCCAAAGAGGTAGATTTTCTAGGTGTAAGGCTTGACAACATGCTGAAATGGGAGGGCCAATTAGAAAAAATATTGAAAAAACTTAGCTCCGCCTGCTATGCAATAAAAAAATCAGAAAAATATGTGGACGAAAAACAGCTAGAACTGTCTACTTCGCTTATTTCCAGAGTGTGATGACTTAGGGCGTAATGTACTGGGGAACAGCTGTTCAACCTGATCGCATTTTTATATTACAGAAAAGAGCCATCCGTAATATTTATAACCTCAAATCTAGAGAATCCTGTCAGCTGGGTTTCAAAAAATTAAAAATTATTACTGTGCATAGTGCCTATATTTATCAGAATCTGCTATATGCTAGGAAGAAAAAACTAACACCAAAACAAATTAACAAGTACAACACCAGAAATGGAGGATATTCAAAATATTAAACATAGACTAAATAAGGTTACAAAAAGTTTTATTTCTAATAGCATACGGTTCTACAACAAATTTCCAAAAGTTATACGGAATTTAGCGACAAGGAAGGCCCGAATAGCCGGCCGAAACGTCAAGTCGACTGATAAGCACGCATGGTGGCCACCAAACTGATTCAGTGACTTCCTCCCTGTCTCCCATGGGCCCAGGAAATGCTCTTGGTGAAGCCAGTGCAAGCTGAGTTTTGTTTCTCTCTCTTAGATAAGGCTTATTTATAGCCTGATGGACAAGTGACGAAATATCTAGTCAACTAACCTAGTCATATTTTTAATATTTACTTGAAATATTATTATACCTAAAACTTTAGTATTAATTTAATTTAAATTTACCAATGACTACTATATTTCAATTGCACTTTGATCATATACCTACCTTGTACTACATGAGAAAAATTGTTTATTCCCAATTTTTCCAATTAAATTAAAATTATTCAACTAATTCTGACCACTGTTTATTCCTAAACTAGACTAATTAATTAATTTATTTTTTACAATCAATATAGTCGCGATACTTAGTCCTTCGGGGAGTGGAGCAATCAGCAAATATGTTGCCGGGCAGCGCCGCGTGACGGATGTACAACTGGCCAGCAAATAATATGTTTTTCTTTTTAATCGCAGAAATCGCAGCGGGAGGTTTAGCAGTGTCTTTACAAGGTCAAATATATAAAAAAATTGCCTAAGACAATACCAATTCCTTCTGCACTCATTAATAATGCTATGCAATAGTTGAACAAATAGTAAAACAGTTTTAACATCGTTAATATCTCCTCCACAGGAGCTAACTGAAGTCTGCATTCGTGGACAGCTAGCCTCTCACTGTCTACAAAGCGCCATCGACAGCCGGCAAGCTGGGGGAACGCACGGGCAACCCGATGGTCCTGGAACTGGCGACACAGGACGACGAAGACGACACTGACTTCAACATGATGAACTCAGCAGTTAGCACCGAGTCCATGGATATGGTGGAGGAGGTATGTAGTTACACACTAGGCGGTCAAGGTGGGGGGGCATGCAGGCAACCTGATGGTCCTGGAACTGACATGACACAGGTGGACGGGTGCGGGCTGAGCGGTGGCTCGGACGACGACGATGACTGCCCATCGTCACCGGCTGGATCTAACTACGACGACAGCGCCGACCTCATCAAGGTCGCCATGAGCGACGAGGTCACCAAACAACTCGCTGCTGCCGGTTAGTATTTTGAACTTGACTATTGAAACAATATGATAAACCCTGCATGCGCTCGGAAGGCCGATTATTCCCCAGTTTATTTCCCAGTACTTCGATGTGGCTAATTTATTTTAGGAGCACATTTCCTATTGGGTTTGTGTGTTGGGAAGCTTGGAATAAAACCAAGACACAAGAATAAACCTTTACGTATGAATAAATGATGAGCTGCACAATCCAGATTTTAGTGACCTTGATTATGCAGCTTCCGGCATATTGTGACCTCGAGTTCTCAGTGTCCGAATTACAGCGACATCGAATACCCAGCATCTGGATTATAGTGACCTTGAATACCTACCGACCGAAATATTACAACCTTGAGTAATCAGCGTTCTCCTCCGGATTGTAGAGTTATGTAAAGGGTTGAATTGCTGCCGACCGTCCGAATTTGATCTTCGGAATTTTCTATTGTTGGAATTATCGAAGTCATTACACTATGTGGAGAAACAATCACTTAGAAATGTAATATACTCTTAGGACCAGTGGGCATGGCGGCGGCCGCTGCTATAGCGTCCTCCAAGAAGAGGAAGCGTCCCCACTCGTTCGAGACTAACCCCTCGGTGCGCAAGCGCCACCAGAATAGACTACTACGCAAGCTCAGGGTGAGTTCTATGTCATATTCATTTTGTACCGTATTGGTTCTGTTATTACATATAAAGGAATATATAAATGTCTCACTGCATATCATGATGCATGTCACAATATACTAAGGTATAATAACAAGACACAGTGCTTTAGAGGGACAATCTAGCAAGCTCTCATCTTGCATTGTTCTTTCGTGCAGCAGGTCACTGTCTGCATCCTTTCCCTGTTGATCTCTACTTTGTATGCCTATACCGTAATGGTATACAGAGTGGGCCATCGTAAAGTGGCCTTTTGGTTTTTTATTATTAATTACTGCGGGGAAGGGGAAATCCCTGGTGGCAGTTAAGGCTAATTCCGGGCGCTCTCAATGCCTATAGCGAAACGGATTCCTTCGCAGTGTGTGTGTGTGTGTGTGAGGGTGCCCAAAAGGGCGAGCGGACTAATTAGTTTACTTAAAAACTCATTTCTCACTCCACTAAACAAAAGTGAATTTTTAATGCGAAAAGTTAATTCACCTAATTTTAACGTTTGTGATAAAGCTGAAAACCAATTTCATGTTTTGATGGAGTGTGCTCCGAATAAAGTTCTTAGAAAAAGACTCGTTTGAAAATTAAAAACCAATGAATTTAATTTATTCTTTTTATAGATTCACGAGGTTCTTATCCGATGTCACCTGAATGTAAAATAATAGCCCAGTCCTTTATAGCTTCATCATGCCTCCGAACTTAAGTTTGTTTGTTTGAATTTTATGTTAATTAGGCAGTATGGAGCTGACGTAGTCACTGTGCGGGAAAAGCTCCTTTTTTTATATTATATTAGAATTTAAAAATAATAAATTTAAGAGCCCTACAGAAAGAAGCCTAAACAGAATTTTTTTTAAATTTATTTTAAGTAATTGAAAAATATTCCAAGCAAAATGTATGTTTTAAAAGGACCAGACAAACTGTTTTATTCAAATCCAAAGCACAATTAAAGGAAACTTAATAGTTTCCTGTTCTTGCTACGTTTACATTTATTAAAAAAAAATGTTTTAGTCCTCCTAATTACTGAGTTAGTTATTCATGATCTTAATGCCTTTTGGAGTTGTTTGTGAATTAATTCTATAAGAGAAACGCTAATGGTGTTTTGGGTTGCTACAGCGTCTGGAGTGGCTAAAACATATATTTTATTTGGAATATTTGAATATTTTTTTAAATTCTAAAAATACTATTTCTCTTCTTGTGGCCTCTTAGCAGTGTATATTCGTTCACACTATTTTGAGAAAAGAGAGATTGTTATAAGTTTGACAATTCTAGTAAGGTTTTTTGCGTAGCTTCATTTAGCGACTCAATTGTGCATTTATTACCGAGTTTGCAAATACCGTTAAGGTATTAATGCGGGAACTTACTCATTAACTTTACCCGGTTAATATACCGCTGAAGTGTGACGTTGATAGGGTGCTAATGTTCATGCGTTGGCAGCAAACGATCGAGGAGTTTGCGACGCGTGTGGGTCAGCAGGCGGTGGTTCTGGTGGCGACACCCGGCAAGCCCAACACCTCGTACCGCGTATTCGGAGCCAAGCCCCTGGAGGACGTGGTCCGCAACCTACGCTGCATGATAATGGAAGAGCTGGAGAATGCACTGGCACAGCAGGTAACTATCTATTCCTTTTACTAATCACTCTTCCTCCACTGCTTCATTTTACTATTCACACCACCTCCACTTCTTTTTAATAGTCACTCTTTCTCTACTTCTTCCTTTTACAAATCGCTCTTCCCGTACTTCTTCCTTTTACTAATCACTCTTCCTGTCACCTTCCTCCTAATTAACGCTTACTATCATTCCTATATCTTCTTCGTTGACATCTGTCCCTTTAAGTCTCCACCAAGCCATGCACATGCTTCATCTGCTTAAGACCAACTCGGACAAGCGTTCCAATAAGGAGAGCGAGCTTACTCTCTTTTTCCCAAATAGCTATAAGGTGTTGAACTCAGCACTCAATAGTTTCACCGAACATATCCAGGCCCATTGGCAGTAGAAAAGGGTGTCCATCGAGGTCGAGTCCACCAGGCGGCGCCGCCAGACTCCATTGTGTACTAAGTTTCGGCTCGCTGCAAGCCCTCGTTAGCTAGTCTGCGATAATTACGTGGAGAATAATTATTGCTGGTCCCGCCCTCGACCGCCCTTTTTTACGCTTTTGAAGCTCTCTCCATGACTTAACATCGATCTTGGCAAGCCTAGATTCTTGAAAAGACTATGGAGTGACTTCGCTGATAGTCCCCTTGCTCCGACTTCCACAGCGAAGAGATCAGTCTTGAAACCATTTCTCACTATCCGGTCTACCAATTTGCAGTACTTGTTAACTTTAAAGTTGTGTTCTTTCGGAATGTTAGTTTCCCATGGAACTGTAAGTTCAACGTGCACTACATGCTTAGTCGCCTTAGAGAATATCAGTATGTCCGGTCTGTATGCTGAGTCACAGATTTCTGAAGGCATTTGGTAATGCTTCTCACGAGTATCCATCAAGAATTGCCAGTCCTTTGCTGCTCCCAAAAGCAGCAAAGGACTGGAAATGTTGCTGGGCTCGTGTCAGATGACGTAGTCGTGTCAGCGGCTTGGTGAGACGGAAGAGACCGGTGGCAGCAATGAAGATAACTGTGCTTAGCCTTGGATTGAGAATTTTATTTATTTTAAATACTATGCATAGCAGTTTTAAATGTCAGCTTAAAATGTATTTTTAATTTATGTGTTTGTATTCTATCATATTCATGTTCATTTATGTTATAGTTATTTTATTAATCTTTTGCCTTGGTACCACCATTTAGATATCCTTGGTTTTTATTGTATCCTTTCATATATATTATATAATTCTTTGCTAATAATTGTCCTTCCTTACTCGTAAAGTAATTTGTTTTGTTTATTTATTAGATTTAAAAAAATGCTATTGTCTCTTTCATATTATAAGCGATCTTCTGTAACTTCACGTGTCATTCCGAATTTATTCCAAATATAACTGTCTGTAATTATCATTCATTAGACTCGTTAAATTCAAATAAAAATAGCATAACACCTAATAGCTTTACGTAATAACATTTTAATAACCCACGTTCGAGACCTGGTATGCGCACAATTTTTCCGGATTTGAAAATCTCGTTTAACATTTGTGTGCAAAATTACGATGCACCCCGGTGAAGGAAAACACCGTGAGGAAACCTATACATTAACAATACGAAAGT
>WYDE02131573.1:0-11348 GCA_009867175.2 Adela reaumurella
GGTAGGGGCGGGGTCAGGGCGAAGTATAGGCGGGGTAGGGGTGGTGTAGAGTGGGGTAGGGGCGGGGTAGGGGTGGCGCAGTGGTGGGGGAAGGGCAGGGTAGGGACGGGGTAGTTGCGGGGTAGGGGCGGAGTATGGGCGGGTTAGGGACGGTGTAGGACTGTGACATAAGCAATTGTCAGTTTACTTCGCCTGATTAAAAATACGACTTTAGAGACAATACAGGAAGGCAAGCGCTCCCATAGCGCCGGAGGTAATGCGGAAGCGTGCACATTTTAATAACACATTACATTTTCACAAAACACAAACAAACACAATAACAAGATACAATTAGCTGCTGACTCCATATTTTAAAATGAGTGCTAACGCTGCATTAGTATAAAAAAGAACTAGGTATAAATTGTAATCTCCGTTTTTTGATGCCTCGTCGTTTGGGTCTCACCAATCAGAGCGAAGTGCGAATGAAATAAAGCATATAGGTTAGGTTCAGGTTAGAACATAGTAGAATAATTAGGATCCAAACATTGGAAACTAAATAATAGTACGCCGCCATATTTTTAAATGACTCCTAGCGCTGCAGTGGCCAAAAAAGGAACTAATGCCAATCGGCTTTTCGTCAGTCGTTTCTAACGAACGGGCTAGCTATCTTTCAGCCAAGTCGCTTAATGTTGAGCTAGATACATTCTTACAATGACCCGCCTAGGAGTTTAATTTAGTTGGACCACTCAACTAAGAGGCTAGCCGTTAGCTGTGACATGTCCTAACCAAACCATTAGAGAGTTTAATAGGAATGTATACACTTTACTAAGTTTTCTTTAAGATTTTATCAACTTTGAGAGTTTAAATTCTTAAGCAAACCCATAATTAGAGAAATTACCTACGAAAAATCCATTACCAGCTAATTACTAGATTTTAAATTCTTGAAAATCTTGATTCGTGCTGCTTGGGTATTAAATTAGACTATGTAGAATGAAGAGGTCCACTACGCAAACTGATTCTGACCGAAACTCTCGACTCTTCGACCATTTATGCTATGCATTTAAGTACACTCTTCTTATTCTTAGGTCATTTAATTGACTACTTATAAAATATACCTAAATAGAAATATAATTTAAAACTAGCTACGAATAATATATTTCATTTAAATCTGCTGGAGTCGCGGCTCCAGCACAAGGTCCAAGTACGCACGCCACGTTACACCATTGAATCTCAATAGCGATTCGCCGTACAAAGAAACCCTTGGCACGGCGGTCGCCAGCTTTATCCACCAGAAGATTTCCCAGTTTCTCGGTTAATGTTTTAGTGTCTGACGACCACGGCTCCAAAGTTTCCTCGGCGAAAGGTTGAAATTCAAAGCGGTCACGTATCGGGCTGTACTTGGACACTTTGATGGCAGCTGCGTTTCTTATTGCTATTCTTCACTCTATCTTTCAAATATACACCACATGTTTTTCTTAATGACCGCATTTCAACTGCATTTATTCTACTTTCATGTCGCTTCTGTCATACCCAAGATTCACTGCCATAAATTAGTTTAAGGACCAGGACGCTATTATGAATAGCCATTTGTGCATTAAAACTAATCACCTTTCTTTTTTTCAGTTTGCTCAAAGTTATGGTATAAGCACTGTGTAAACCACGCGCTGTTTTGGCTTCGTCGATGATGTGAGCACGACTGGTGTTAAACCTGAAAATAAAATGTAAACCTAGGTTTAAGGTGTAAACTGACAGTCCTTATAAATTAAAAAAAATCGGATTTTCGATTTTTCTAATTGAAAATGACATGGATGGCTACATCACCTAATGAACCAGTTTTTCTGGTACCAGTAATGTCAGCCTAAACACCTTGGTGGATTATGTAGGTAGGTGCCATATCAGCGGTTCCCTCAATTCCAGCCGGATACACTGAACTGGACGGAAAACACGAACTGTTACATAGCCGCTTCGACCGATCTTCATTCAGTGCGGTGATTCCATCCCGGGCGGGTTTAACCCTACCACCATGTAAGAGGAGGGAAGGGACCTACAGTTTAACGTGGAATCCGAACCACGACCAGCGTCTACGGTCAAGCGGTCACCCAGCCAAGTCCTGACCGCGCCCAGCATTACTTAACTGCGGTAATCGAATACTGAATATTGCAACACTGAGCCAACGACGCTGATATCTGCTATTGGTGCAGCATCAAAACGCTAGCATCTCTCAACTCTACTTTGCAGCCATTTTATTTGCCGCACTGCTGGGTACAGGCCTCTCTCATTTGCACGATATGAGAGGATTTAGTCATACACTCCCACGGTGACCAGCTTGAAAGTGGGTTTCCTCATGATGTTTTCCTTCACGGGAGTGTCGGCAGCCATTACAGCGCAAATTCTAAAGTTATAAATATTGTGATCCCAGTGGGGATCGAACCCGCACCTCCCGCTTGAGAGGCGTGCTCTTGCCCGCTCGGCTAATCTGACACTCATATATTAAAATTAATTAAAATAATTAGGACGAGTTGAATCTCGTATCAAACTTTCTGACGAGGGCTCTTTACACCTGACATATGAAATTATTTTTCATTGTTTTTTTTTATTGAAACTGACACGGAAGTCTAATCCCCTAATGCATCAGTTTTCTGGTACCAGTGATGTCAGCCTCAACACCTTGGTGAGTTATGTAGGTATGTGCCATATCAGGGGGGTGACTATGGTAACATCACTGACATTAAATCGACAATGTGCGAGAGGGAACCTCATACTTTTTGTATTGAATTCACTGTGTTCCTGTCATTTATAAGTTGACATGACATTGACAGCGACCATAGTAGGGAGGCAGTGCTAACCTCAATTCCAGCCGGCTACACTGAACTGGACGGAAAACAGGAACTATGTTTCATAGCCGCTCCGACCGACCTTCATTTAGTGCGGTGGTACCAACCCGGGCGCGTTTAACCCTACCACCATGGATGGAGAGGGAAGGGACCTACAGTTTAACGTGGAATCCGAACCACGACCAGCGTCAAAGGTCAAGCGGTCACCCGTCCAAATCCTGACCGCGCTCGGCAGTGCTTAACTTCGGTAATCAAATACTGAATATCGCAACCACTGAGCCAACGACGCTGATCAAATTTCAGTTAGAATTTAAAATTATTAAGCTTAAATTAAATTATGATTAATCAAGCTCTCAAACTGTAGTTTAACACTGTAAACAGTGTCTATTGTGTGGTTAGTCACAACGTATTGTAATAAAGACGTTTAAAAAAACCTTTCGAAGTGTCTTGCCGTTTTTTCTTAAGGGGCTTAATCTAACCGGATGTAAATGTAATATTTTGACTAATTCAAGTAAGAACTAATGGCGCTCAATTGTTTCTTCCTACCCCTCTGGGGATGAGGCGTGATAGTATGTAAATAAATAAATACCTAAATGTAGACTTTTCTACTTAGCAGAAGGCGGACTTTTTGCTGGGTTCGATCCCCACTGGGAGCACAATATTTACTTTAGAATTTGTGCTAAAATGGCTGCTGACACTGCGATGAAGGAAAACATCGGGAGGAAACCCACTTTCAGGCCGTTTGTTCACCGTGGAAGTGTATAACTAAATCCTCTCATTACATGTAAATGAAAGAGGTCTGTACCCAGCAGTGGGTAATGTCATTCTCCCACCATCTCTTATTTTCTCCATGTGTCTATGTCCTATGTTCTACGAGTTTCTATGGTCGCTTATACTCGGGAATGACTCAAATAAATTCACATGGGGTTTTCACTGACGTATTCTGTACCAACTGAGAATGGTTTTAGGGCATATGTATACCCATGGGCCTTCGCGGTATTTTTTCGGAAGTCGAACAATGAGCAAATGTTATGTTGCCGCGCGGGCCATCGAGCCAAGGGCGCTGGTAGACATCGACATCGCGATTCGAATTATTCGCGATGCCTCTGGGGAGCCTGGCGACTGGGCGACTCACTCACTCCATTCAATAAGGATTTTATGTGAGGCTAACCAAAGCATTAATTGACCCGTCCATGTAATTTTGCATAAGACAATTACTTTACGATGACTGATAGCTTGGAATCCAACTAAATTTATTGATGGAACTTGCTCTTTTTTTTAAAACAGAAAATGTCTTTTGACTTTGGCAGCAACTAACTACCCACGACGAAATCCAAAATATAAAAAAAATATTGTTAGACTGGATATGCCTGGATGTACTTAGATGTATGTATATATTTGTGATATCTTTTTTTTTCGTATTAAAAATTATAACGGCTTACGTATTGATCCCGGCGACAAATAAATCACTACATACCACCCCACCCGCGTTCGCCTGCCGTGTTGGAATTTTTTCTGTTTTTTTTTATCAAAATATCTAAGATCCATATACCTATAAACAATTTGCTGAATTCTTCTTTACTTATGTGCATGCAAAATTTCATCCACGGGCCAATGAATGCATATGAATGCAATAGAATGCTTTATTCAATGGAGTAACTGCGGCTAACCCTGAAACCTGTTGGTTGGTAACTATTATTTGGTTATTTATTTATCTAAGTAGATTATACTACTACGTAGTTTTGGATGTTACTAAACTAGTTCGTTAACTATGCTGTTTTGAAACCACTCTTCCTTCCTAACTACCGCAGCGGAAATTTTTGACATCACAGTTGTCCCATTAACGATAACGTGAGAACTATGTACTGACTAGGTTAGGTATTTTAAACATCATTAGCGCTAGACATTATTATCTTTATCCAAATTTGAAAACCTATGAGAATGACATGTTAGCTTGTCGATGCAAGCAGTACCTACCTACCTACTTATTTCTGCCCTACTACCGGCGTAATATGACTCGAGTGAGTGAAGAGATTTCAGCCAATCGTATGCGTTGACGCACTCGAGATCACTCGACACCATCAGTCTGATTGGTTGAAATCGTGGCGATGTATCTTCACTCGCTCATGTGATAATACCACGGTAGACCCCCAGATCTGTGTAATATTAATTAGAGAGAACTATTTTGGATCAAGAGTTCTCAAACTGTGCGTAAGCCCGAGAGAGGGGGCGCGTTCGCGGTCCCGCACGGGGCATCCGAAGTTTCGGCAAACATGAGGCATTCAAATTTCAGTTAATTTTGTTTAAATTTCAGCTAATTTTGTTTAAATTTCAGGTGATTATTTGTGCTCAGGATGTTTACAATGCCCGGGCAGTACGAATAATGCCAATCCGAATAGGGTCATATAATTAATAGATAATGATTTAAACTTAATTATTTATGACAATGTCTGAATTTACACAGGTATAGTCGACAAGTTTAATTTCTGACGTCTGTGGAACCTTGTCAAAATAAATTATTGTTTAGAACGTGAGCTTGCATCGCGCAAGTTTCAATTTGACAAGATTCCTCAGACGTCACAAATGAAACTGGGCGTATGTACCAACGATCCAGTAAATTTATCCATTAAATTTGGTCTTAAATTGAATTTTTTTATATGGTCTACAAAAAAGGGTAAAATTGCGGAGGTTTATTTATTTTTCTTCCGATTAATGGTTACGGTGTATACTAAGCTAAAAGAAGTGGGATATTGAGTAAGTAATTAATGAGTTAAGAGGGCGTCAAACGCAGATTGTACCTACTCATCTCAAGAAGGTGCGCAAATAAGAGTTTAATTAATAAATATAATAACATAACATAAATTTCAAGAAGTAGGTAGTTCTCGGTAGGTTATGTTGCTGTAATATGAGATGTATGTAATGTGAGATTTGAGTACAATCTGTGTTTGTCACGACGTTATTTGCGGAGTTCATTGATTTTTTTCTAGTCAGGGTTCACAGGAGCCTAAGCTAAAATTATTAATTGCGGAGGTTTACTGATTTTTTCTGGTGAATGATTCAAAGGAGCCTAAGTTAAAATTATTAATTGCGGAGTTTTACTGATTTTTTCTGGTGAATGATTCAAAGGAGACTAAGCTAAAATTACTAATTGCGGAGGTTTACTGATTTTTTCTGGTGAAGGATTCAAAGGAGACTAAGCTAAAATTATTAATTGCGGAGGTTTACTGATTTTTTCTGGTGAAGGATGCAAAGGAGACTAAGCTAAAATTATTAATTGTGGAGGTTTACTGATTTTTTCTGGTGAATGATTCAAAGGAGACTAAGCTAAAATTATTAATTGCGGAGGTTTACTGTTTTTTTCTGGTGAAGGATTCAAAGGAGACTAAGCTAAAATTATTAATTGCGGAGGTTTACTGATTTTTTTCCTATGACAGGTTACTTACAGGACACTAAGCTAAAATTTGCAAATGTTTTTTTATGGATTCATTCCATCATGGTTTGCTCACACCATCATGAACAGTGATGTGAGTCTAAGTCACCTCAAACATGACGGACGGAGTATGGTGCCCTGCCATTACATGGTACTGGTTATTGAATTTTTATCGGCATTGATAAGTTAGTCTTGAATGAAATTTACGATTTTGTATCACGTAGGTACAATATTGTTACGTATTGTTCAATGATTATTGATTTATGTTCTGTGTATACCTGAAGCGATGAATGTTGTTTCAGGTGTTGTGTTCGATTTGCAAAAATTTGTTATTTTTTTCAATTTGTGTGCCATTGTTATTATAAACTTGTTATTTTGCCACCGTTTCTACACGCCTTTGCGTGGATTTAGAAGTCTTTTGCAGGTAATGGAATGGTATAACGGCCCTGGAATAATTAGGAGCTTCCGTATAATATGTTTTTTTTTATTGAAACTGACACGGAAGGCTTCATCACCTAATTTTTTTCTGGTACCAGTGATGTCAGCCTAAACATTTACATTATTTATTGTTGTCTTTTTTATTTTTGCTTTGTACCTGTCAAGCCAACTAGGTAGTAGGTATGTTTATGAGTTGTTGCGATAAAATTAAAGATCCACATCACAAGGTGGGTTATTTGTTAGCTTATTTTATTTATTATGGTTTTTGGGTACTTACTTACCACAAATGTTATGGGTTTGTACTTTATTGACGATATTATTTTGTTAGCGGCGCGAATCAACATGTCAGCCCTCATTATCGGTTTTAGGAACTCATATGTATATTTTCCAAGAAACTATAGCACCTATTAGTTAGTACATAGGATAACATTTTGAAAACTTTGCTAAGCTCGTAGCTAGCGGACGTCTCCGTGACCATGAATGAACAGGACGCTCTGTTCGAAACG
The DNA here is from genome assembly GCA_009867175.2 of Adela reaumurella. Taxonomy (NCBI): domain Eukaryota; kingdom Metazoa; phylum Arthropoda; class Insecta; order Lepidoptera; family Adelidae; genus Adela; species Adela reaumurella. Next base: position 7,188 of record WYDE02131573.1, read on the forward strand.
TCGGACAATCCGATGAGGTCGCCGCGAGAAGAGCCAGAAGTTTTCAAAATGTTGTTCAGCGACCGCGGTAATTTAAAAAGTATACAAGTACATAGGTAGGTGATTGCTATTTAATGTCTAAGGTACAAATGTAAAACATTTTCCGGATTTTACCTACCTACGATTGTACGTTCAGAATTTAGTAATGCAATATAGAATTCACTCTTATCGCTTGTGGTCGGAAATGCGTGAGGCCTCACTGATAACCGCCGCCGCGTCCTCCATTCCATCCACGAGATAAACACGTCGGTGGGCCGTCGTCGGCGCGGCGACTACGGCCGGCAGTTATCACATCCATCCACACTATTAGATCCACAAAGTTGTGGGTACACACACCAAACTTACCGAATGTTCAGCTGATGGCTGCTTTCCGTTTTAATTATCTGCAACCACGTGCGACAATCCAACAGTTGACGTACCTATTCACACTGATAACTTTGTCAGACATTTCACGGACATTGATATTCCAACGATTCACCGACACATGCCAGAAATCCAAATACAACGTTCACTGCACAGTTTCACACAGGCCGTCAGTTTTCTCAGAGAACTCGCGAGCGGACGAGCCACTAGACGGTGGATCCCTCCAAACGTGTCGTATTACGGCGAACCGTAAACCATCACCGTATCTGAGGGAAGTTCGCCTCCCGCCTATCGAAACCGTCGGCTTCGTACGGCTCTCCGGCGCGAACTGACGAACTCCATCCAATAAAACGTCAGCGCGCTGCGGGCGGGCGCGCGGGTGTCGGTTGGTAGGCATCACAAGCAGGCCGGCGCGGGTGTTAGTCAGTTGAAGGCGCGGGTGGAAAGAAGGGCCCCCCGTGCGTCGCGCGCCCCCTCGTCCTCACTACCGGTCGCATGGGAAGTCCGAAGTCACATTCCGAGTTCCGAGATAACTTCGTGCGCGAGCCCGAATCCTTCGGAAGAAATAAAACGATGATACGGAATAATTTGGCAAGAGAGGCGCGCGTTATTGTCGAAATTAAACAAATGGATTTGTCGGAGAATTTCGTAGGAAGGAATGTCTAGCTAGCAAGCACAGTGTTATTCTATGTTTACACATTGGTCCGGAGAGTACAGACAGATTCAGTCTACGACGCGACGCGCGCGTCGCGCGGCGCGAGGGCTCGGGCTGCAGGCACGCGGAAGCGAGCGGATAGGTTACGTCGCCGAAGGGTTACGTCAGTCTAGCGCGCCAGATCTTAATAAATAACTTACCACATATTATTTCCTTATTCCTGCTCTAAAATAATTTAGGTTATTATCAGTATTCACACAAATTCATCACTCACTATGTCATGTATGCATTAATAGGAGTTAATTTAGTAGTGTGTGGTGTGGTTCACCTGTCCTTTTATTTTCTACCAACCAGCACATGTTTTGCTACATACCGGCCTACCTGTAGCTACAAAGATTTTAATGAATATTCAAATAACTAATGCAATATTATTATTATAGTTTGCAGACATCGATGGTTTGCAGTGCAGTAGCTAGCGCCACTGATTTTGGTTTGTAGAAGCAATGAACGCACTGAGGTACCCACCCACGTATTGTGGATTTGCTGATGTTTATGCAGACCTTGCATCGGGTGGGTATTGCTGAAGTCATGTTGGTGCGGTTGGTACTTTTGGAACTGCTCGGACTGAAGTAGGTACTTAGAGATCTTAGTGTCTTTGAGTAAAAGACAAAAGGCAGGAAATGTCTCAGCGCGCGTGTAATATGTGTGAGGCAGTTTCCTGGTAAAGTTGAGACAATATGAGCCACGGCTTGTATTTAACCGGTTTGACGTGTGCACGGACGGACCCACACATTCACACCCCTTCGTGGAGCACTTGCTCGCGCGTCAACGTGTGCGTGCATTCGCTTATGAAGTTACGACTTGTTATGTCTACAGGATCAGCATAATGTGTATGATATGATATGATATGTATGTGAATAAGTACTAAAACTAAAACGTGTGTGTGATGTCAGTGATGGATTCAGTATTTTTGTTGAGGCTAATCGGTTTATATTGACTAAATGAGGTAGACATACATATCACTCACGCTTTAATCCCGACAATAGCATAACAACGGTGTTAAAGCGATAACTCGGGTAAGTTGCAGCACAACACCGACCACCACGTTTCGCAAGGTATTCGGACAAGATACGTACCTATACCTATCAAGCAGCATGTAAGGCACGAAGACCCACCTACTGCATAACTCGGCGGAAATCCGTGCCAAGATGTTTTAAAAATTTAGAATTGGGACATTGTATTGTATTATAGAGACTAATCCCATTGATTTCATTCTTTTAATTCCTTAGGCAAACCGATAAAAGTAGAGTCCCTCATCAAGTTGATACTTGATATTGATAATAATATATTATATACCTACATACCTACCTATTGGATTGGAACAGAGGTACAGTCATAAAAATAAACAAGTACCTTCCTATCACCTAGGTATATTCAATGAACCCTCCTCTTCCTTCCAACAAACCTGGCTACCAAATAATGTTCTCCTCGACATTATCTTCAGTTTCCTGTTTGCCTAAACTAGGTAATACCTACGGTAATGTAAACATTTTTGACTAGGCTAATGATCATTGTTCTCGTAGTCAGTCTTGTCAGTTTAATGCTCTCTTAATCAATCCTCATCATCACTCAATTGAAGGCAAGCGGCATCACTCCCGTTTGTATGTATGTATGTATCTCCTTCGCCGCTCCGCGCTCACATCATGTGGTGCTGAAGACGGTGGGGACGGTGACGCGGTGCGGTGGTGTAGGAGCGTGTAGTGTAGTGGTCGTGCGTGAACGAGGAGACGAGGCGAGACGACACGACGACCGGCGGCAGTAGGGAGGGAGGGGGGTGGGGAGGGAGAGGCGCGGGTTGGCTGCCGGCCCACTACCGGTTCGAGACAGAAATATTCGGCAGCGAAGGCGGAAGTGGCCTCGAACGGAATCTTACCTGTTGCTCCCGCTCCCGCGTCTCTCGCACACTCACCCACACCAACTTTGTGTGTTCCCTTCCCGCAAGCACATAGGTAGCATAGTTACATCTCTTGATTGTTTCAGTTTGTATTTCTGGGGAAATTGATTTTATTGTTTTCTGCTGCAAAAGCTGCAGTGATCCATGAGGTCCAAACATTTAACCTAGACTTAATATTCAATTTAATTTATTGGTATCTGAATGCTGTGGCTGTGACATAGTTAGGTACCTAATTCATGGCTTTTAGACTAAACTCCATAATAAAGATAGCTAACTTCTATGTGTCGCCTGGAGAGACACCATGGATCAATGGCACCCAACCTTTAATTTCAAGGGACAGGCTAACACATATTCATATTATGAAACAAACGTAAACCGTGTTCTGAAGGATCACGCTTTAACGTGATTTATCCTTTTACGCCACACTTTATCCTTCTTAGACGCATCTATCCTTTTCTAGGCAGAAGTAAAACGAATCATAAATTCGATACCTACTTAGAGAGGGATCGGATCACTTTAAACGTCTAACGTGTAAATGATTCACGCGTCTAGCGTTTTGTCGGTCGGGCTTGCGCGCGCGCTTGGAATGCTGTGTGTGTACGCCGCTCAGCTCCAACGCGACGGCAACAGAGGGACGTACACACACAATATAATCCGATGGAGACGCCGCTGACGCTCCCGCCGCCGCCGCGCCGCAGCCGCTGCCGCCGCATCCGCGCCGCCCGGTGGGACGTCTGTCTGCCTGCGTCTCGTCGCCGCGCCGCGCTGCCAACCGCAGCGAACTCGCTTTAATGCGGAAGTTCCAGAAATAAGCTGATGTCCACTGTCCCACCTCCCACCTCCCTCCGCCATTGGCCGCTGTCCGGATATCTCCATCTCGGCACTGGCTAGGATTACTTACATTGCATAAGACATACTCGTACACAGTGTAGTGTATTGTAGATCATCTCCTGCTGACCGGATTTTTTTCCTAGTTTTTCTTTGGGGCTTTAGCCGTTTCCGACTATGCGAACCCCATAGTAGCTTTAAAATACATGTTGGGTCTCAGTCTATTGGTCACTTCTAATAGCAAACGAGAGCCTGAAGAACCTTATCACTTCTCCAAATTGCTCAGAATTTGGTTTGGTTAAACTCTCATGAATTTTAAAAA
>WYDE02131684.1:0-11347 GCA_009867175.2 Adela reaumurella
CTGACCGCACCCAGCGTTGCTTAACAAGCAATAGCGACAGTTGACTCTCTGCACCACTGAGCTATCAAGGCTGACATACAACATATAACATATACATTATTTATAATTGTCAATCAATAAAGTAAATATCTACGTAAGTCACTGAGAAAATACTTGGTTAAATGTGGGCCTACCGAACAGCTTTGTTAAATTGACCAAGCGCATGGTTATTTTAATCAATCATTTTTGTTTGTTCAACCAACTCGTTTGTTATTTCAACCATACACTTGGTCACTTTGACAAAACTACTTGGTAGGCTCACATTTAACCAACAGAATTAGTAATTTTAAACAAGCATTTTTTCAGTGTATTGACATGACATGCAAATAATAACCATTCTGTTGCCTATCGGCCGCGTGGTGCCGCTGAAATGATTTTACAATTCAATCTCCATTCAGTTATAAACGCATAATGAAAAATCTATGAATAAAATCGTAGAATACATTCGGTAGAATTTATTTTTTAGAAACGAATGCAAAAATGTATTGAATGCGTCGGAGCAGCAGACGCAATATTCGTCGGAGCAATATTCAGCTATCTCCTGGTACACGTATCGTACCAATTTGCACAAAAGCTCTACAGTGCAAGAATATTGGAATACATTCGTGTAATTGTGATGGAAGTTCATCTGTCGATCGAATGTATTACAAATACAAGAGACGCGACCGGCAGCAACCGGATGCGGGAGTGACTAGTGGTCTAACAATCAATCGAGTGATAAGTTATAGCAATTAAGGAACTCACTTTTCGAGTTATCTTCTAATCGTAATATTGTATTTTGTATCGTATTTTGTATCGTATTTTGTATCGTGCTTATTGTACTTGAATTTTTTTTTATATTGTTTATGCATCATCTACAGAACAGCACAGTACACTCATATTTGTCATATTTTCATTGTAACTTTCCGCTAGTTCGATTATCACAGCGAAGAAGAACTGGCAAGAAACATAGCTGGAATAATTTTCAAGGTTTCCATTGACAACACGCATGTACTCGTACCTACCATCTCTCATTACTCCTTTACACGTTATCCAAAGACAGCAAGCAGATTGCAAAATTCGTTGACAGATGTAATCATACATGTCAAAATAACTCTATTATAATTCCAATGTGAAAATGAAATGATACTCCCACCACGTTGCCACTTGAAGCAGGCCACTGGAAATACTAGACCAATAGAGTCTATAGAAACCATCTTTTACAATGCTTTATTTACTCTTGGCGCGAATGCACGCCGCGTCCGGGAAACGTGTAACTATGTATATGGAAAAAGGGAAGCTGATGTCACTGCTACCACCCTTCAGGACTAGCTGTCATGAATCGGGGCTGCTGGGAGGTTCAACCCCGTTCAGCTTACACAATGTTAATAATAAATAACTCAGACCAGGCAATGCGAGTACTCACCAGTGTAGAATTCGGGGGCCGAGAGGATGTCAGTGGAGGTCCAAAGTAGGGGCACCTTCACTTTCCTGCTTACCAGAGCTGACCTAAGATAGTAGGGGAAGATAGGCAGTTATAGAGTTACCGGGCACGGCGCTGGGCTCCAGGCTTCCGGGAGGTCCACAATGCGGGCAGGAACCAATCGATAATAAATTGTCAACTGGCATTGATGAGAAAAGCGGAGAACCGTGCGTTGTGACGATCCTTGGGAGAGGTTTACACCCAGCTGTGAGTGAATAATGGCTGATAATGATGATATAAAAGAAAATACTTCATCAAAAGCGAAGAAAGTCAGGGCCGCGGATCGGGGTTTTTATCAAAATTCTTGATGTTTAGTTAGAGATTGAGGATCTCTAGTGAACACTTTCATCGTAAAAAAGTGACCACTAGAGGCATAGTTCGCCCGCTTGGACGTCGGCCATGCTGGCTCATTGTTTCGCATCGAAGCCTAAACTTAATGCATCGCATTTGCCAAATACTTCGCCACAGAGGCCCATACACTTCCATGTCGACCCTTGCGTAGGCATTTCGGGCGCTGCGGAAACTTGGGCATTTCCACGAAACAATTTTTACTTCCTGCTCGCACTATGTATCACTCAGCAACTTCTTCGTTGCACGCGAATGGACGCTTGTTCCGTTTCTTTTAAATTGTTTTACGTACGTACGTATGTAGGAAATTGTGTTGTTTCATTATGTTTTTTTCATACCCGTATACCATATGGGACCGTTGTTTATTTATACATTCATTAAACCAACACAAAACGAATATGTACTTAACCCACTCGTGAAGTGGCGGTGATAACAAAAAATAATCGGGTCGTAAAAATAATAAAACCACCGGTCGGGCGAACTGACTCCGTCGACCCATGACGACAGCCATTGGATGATCAGTGCCCACAAAAAAGATTTTGCCTTCCAAACTCTTTGGCCCACAACAATGATTTTGCTCACAATAATATTATTATCTACCAGGTCAAAAGGTGTAACATGTAAAGGTCTAGGGGGACTCAATGGAGCATTGTGTGTGGTATTAAGACCTCAAAAGGAAGTTCAAGGGGGCATCATCATCCATGATTAAGAACTCACTGAGGCAGTCCCAAGACTGCTTTTCTGGGCAACAAAGTAGTCCCCCGATCAGTAAGAAACCGAAGTAGAGTCTATTCAATAAGTCAGTTTACATGGAAATTTTAGGAGAAATTGAAAATCTCATTCTGGAAGAACAATTACCTGCTGACTAGGCGTAGACTACTTGGCAGAATATTTTTGCCGAGTGGCCTGCCCCTTGACAGCAAATATTGGTGTACCCAGAATTAAATTTTTAATTTATCCCAAAATTCCCATGCAAACTGACTTATTGGACAGACTTTTATTAAACAGCGGGAAACGGGGAATGTGAGGTAAATGTTGTAACAAATTTCGTTATATATAAATTGAACGTAAAAAAAATCAGCCTGATCGGTCACCCCGTTTAGTAAAAATTTCCAGCGAAGTTTCTTTGCAGTTCTTCTAGAAAGGCGAAAATTGGTGTTGTGTGTGGCGAGCTATTAACATATAGATGGAACCTTCAAAATTACAGCCCGATCGGCTGAACCCATTAGGAGAATACACATATACACAAAAACCTAACGAATATGGTTGATTTTGAAAATTTTCCAGTGAAAGTTTCTTGCCAGTGAAAGTTTCAAAGTTTCTTGCCAGTTTTCCAGTGAAAGTTTCTTGCCAGTTCAACATTTTGAAAATTTCCCATTCTTCTCGCTGCGACTATCGAATTCCGACGTTTCGAACAGAGCGTCCTGTTAACAAGACGCTCTTTTCAAAACTTCGGAACAATTCGATAAAGTCGCACAGGACGCTCTGTTCGACGCTGTAAGTCGCCGCGAGAAGAGCCGGAAATTTTCAAAATGTTGTTTAAGGACCGCGGTAATTTGAAATGTATTCTTACCAGTTCTTCTAGGAAATTGAAAAATTATGTATGAAGAGATATTGACACAGAATAAACCTAAAAAATATTAGCCCGATCGGCAGCACATTTAGGAGGAATAGTGCAGACAAACAGAAGTTTTCTGCCCTAGTCGAGTAAGTGCCTTCTCTCAGCCAATTATGCAAAATGATACCTCAATATAGCATACGCTAGGTTGTTGTAAGTAAATAAAATAAATAAATATAGACTTTTCTGCTTAGCAGATGGCGGACTTATTGCTGGAGGCAATATCTTCCAGTCAACCTTTACACACTACAACACATTAGTATTGCTAGTGTATAGGTTTTCTCACGGTGTTCTCCTTCACCGGGGTGCATTGTAATTTTGCACACAAATATTAACCAAGATTTTAAAATCCGGAAAAAATGTGCACATACCAGGTATCTAATCTACGACCTCTCGAGTAAGAGGCGAGCGCTAACCAACTAGGCTTCTCCGCAACCCAACTTGTACTTCAACTTCTAATAAAGTCATCCGATGAATATAACAAGACCGCACTAAAGAACAGCCCGACCCTCAGGAAATGGCCTCAGCATGCATTACTTTTAAAACAATAAGCACGTCGTCGCGGGGAAAAATGTATTCTCCGCTAGTCGCGTCGGCGTAGTCGGGTTTCTTGCAAACTTTGATTGCCTCCGTGTTCATGAATCTTGTTCCGCCGAGCGATACGAAGGGAATAATGTTAATTACCTACTAGCTAGTACATAAACCTTAAAATGTCTAGGTACGCTTTGTAGTAGCACATATATACGTACCTATAGTCACTTATGTTCTTTGTTCGCTGAGCGTAAAGAAGCCTAGTACTCGATAAGGGTCAAAAAAGTTTTGGTGTCTTTTTGTTTTTTTGTCCGCACAACTCCTTCTAAAAGGTTCAGCATATGTTATACAGCAAGGTGTTTTCTATGTGTCAAATCAATAGCTCGCCAGACACCAATTTTAAACTTCATAGAAGAAGAACTGGCAAAAAACTTCATCCGCACTACTACTCCTTAACAGTACTTACCTTACTCCTTACTTTTATCAGCGTCGTTGGCTCAGTGGTTGCGATATTCAGCATTCGATTACCAAAGCTAAGTAATGCTGAGCGCGGTCAGGACTTGGATTGGTGACCGCTCCGAACAGATCAGAGTCAGTTTCAAAAAAAAAAATTGTTCTGCCGATCAGACTGAAATTTTTTAGGTTCATTCCATGTGTTAATATACATATATATCGCCTAATACTCGCCTAATACGACTTTTCTACTTCCTAGAGAAAAACTGGCAATAAACTTCAGGCCAAAGTATGTGTAAACGCCAGGAAATGATTGGCGGAACTGAAGGAGCATGGCGAAGACTATAATGTGAAGACTGGCATACGTCTACCTTGTAGGAAAATAATCATTGGAGTACACAATACTATTGTGTTCTCGACACATTTGGCACAATCTTTTGGGCCATTCTTGTCACAGGTGATTTCTGATTTAGAATATCGGTGAAAGATCGTTTAAGAAAAGCTTCAAAATTCATAAAAATATCGTTTTTGTTTATAGTTATCCAACTTTCCACATAATACCAAACACTTCTTCTTCTTCAGCCGGTGCTGACCTGATCATCACGAACACGTACCAAGCGTCCATCGGGGGGTTCGTGGAGCACCTTGGGGTGACGCCCAAGGAGGGTCTCGCCCTCATCACCAAGGCTGTGGAGCTCGCGAAGAGGGCCCGGGACCAATACCTCGAGGAATCGCAGGACTATGCACAAGAAGGTATTTTTAAAATTTTAAACTGCAAGAGACATTTCCATGAAGCACCTCTTCGATCTTGAATTCAAATTCAAGATCGCAGTCAAGAGATTGGGTTTCAGTACTATGAATAAAACAACAATCCCAAAGCCTAAGATCACGCACACGTCGTAAGAGTGGACCCATTCATGGGACCACGGGGGAGACCTATTTCTCTTGTTCCCATTAAATAGCCATTAACTTCGGTACTGCAACATTCATGCAGTAAGTAGTGGGTGGGTCTTCGTGCCTTACATACTGCTTGATATCTTGTCCGAATAACTTGCGAAATGTCGTGGTCGGTGTTGTGCTGTAATTTACCGGAGTTCTTGCAGCACAACACTGATTGCTCTGCTTACCCCTATTGTCGGGATTCAGCGTGAGTGATATGTATGTATGTATGTATGTATGTATGTGTGAGGGTTATAGGCAAGGAGCTTTCTCTGAAAACCCTTTTCACACCTTTGCAGTACGGCATAAGAATGATTTGGAGAAATGTGCAGTTCTCAGGTCAGGAGCAAGGTATCGACAACAAAGAGGTGTTCCGCGTGAGTACGGCTGAGTTTGTTTTAGAACCGAGATTAACAATACATACAAAGTGTATAATGGAAACTTGATAAACCCGATTATTCCATTCCGCCACTTGTCTGATAAATTTCTCAACATTTATGCCTCATAATTACCCTGATTAAGCTCTCGTTGTCGTCTAGTCTAGCTAGATCATGTCTGGCCTGGTACCTACGGTGATTGCCCACGAGTTACTATCCCGGTAGAACCGCTTTCAAACTGCTGTGCAGCACAGAGCGGCTACGCCCACCCGTCTGTTCCAATCCAGCTACTTCACTCCGGCCAGTTACATTTAGACCTGGATGGAGCGCCTAGCTGTAAAGTATCACCGAAATGTATGTAACTTTGTGAGGTCACTCACTATGTAGAATCTCTGTAAGATTATCTTTCCGCATGCGCAAACCCTAGACTAGAAGAAGGCGAATTTTCGGATTCAACAATATTGAACTTCGCGTCGTGACCGTGACGTGTCACTGGCTGTTCTGCTGTCAACTGTCAGATATATCACTTTTACATTCGTAATTTAATTTCCACTACTTTCGTGACGCTCGCACTCACCATTTAGGAAATGCAAAATAAAGGTATGCAATTATCCAGTTTCGACTTGTATGCAAGGGCTACTAATAATGGTCTTATTCATTGGCCTTCCGCATTTGGGCGAGTGGTTTCCCATCGATCTACCACGAGAAAATAAACAAACTTCCCCCTGAACTGTTTATCTACGTTCAAGCCGGCATGACTTTCCTATAGGGAGGGTGGCATTGGACAAAGAGAATTTAATTTAAGGCGCGCATTGGACGGGTCTCAATTTCAAACACAAAACACACTCACATAAAAGGTGATAGATACCAAATACATACATCACACTCGTGCACGCATTTTCCGTTTTCAATGAATGAAATATTTATTAGACTTTCCGAGGAGACGTTCCATCTATACTTTATTGTGCCAACGCTTTACTCCGACATCAAACGTGTGGGCGACCCCGAACTTAACTCAGTCCAGCCCACCCTTATACATATTCAGGTTAGACAGAGGAACGAGGTCATAAATAGATAAATTAAGAACACCAATTTCTTAAAGAAGATGTGCGGTGAAATATTGGTCTGCTAAAGTATTAATGCTAGACCACTGTCAGGGGAATCTACTTATTTCAGTAGTATCGGTGAGCAAAGAAGACGTAAATATAAACTACAGAGCAATTGCCGATTACGCCGATGCCGTACGGCGTTCAAATTAATTTACGACGTAGTCGTGCACCGGTTCGTTCTCTTATCTACCAACCGCATGCCGTTTGCGCCGTGTCTCCAGGAGCCTTTCTTTGCCTATAAAGTCTCAAATTTTTGGAGGTTGTTTTAATTTAAGCGAATAATTTGCGATCACGGGGCGAAATGGACACGTACGCAGTTTTCGCCCTTGATTCTTTCTGAGTCACCACCAAGAGAAGCAAAATTTCGTTGAAATAGGACCAAAGGGTTCCCACTGCACAAACTGCTACTGCAACGGACAACTACAACAACGCACATTCAGGGTGAGACTAAAAGACCCGTCTTATTAATTACTATGTAATATGGAACGGGACAAAAAGTCAAAACCGTTTCCCAAGTAAACTTAAATACCTTTCTCTTCCACATATGGCCGTTTCCACAGCAGACCCCACGTTGTGATTCAAGGGTTATTGGCGGCGATATAATGGATAATGGCTATTGGTTCTCGTAATGGATTAGATGCAATTACAACGTCTGGAGCGTCGCAATCTCGCAATCACCATATTTATTGCTGTCCAGTCGTTTGTCGGTCTGTCTGTTGAGCGTGGGCTGCGGGCGACAAACATGGAAAACGAGAAGTTCTTACCTGTTCACAATGGTGATTAAGTAAGACGCCATTTTGCATTCGTTGGAAATTACCATAACACTTTATGAAAATAAATAGTACTCGTAAGTTGCTATGCATGCATGTGGATTTATACTCCTCGGTGCGAAAGGTCGTGCGGGACGAGGCCTGAAGTCTGACGAAGACTGAAAGAAAGACCTGAGAGCTCTTTCAGTCTTAGCCCTCTTTTCGGGCAATAGAACTACGTTTTACTGCAACATTCATCACAATACCACCATAATAACTTTCACTTGAATACGGTATTACGTTTGCTGTTCTCTCCTATATGCGTTGGTTGAACCAACAGCTAGTCAACGAGTTTTACACATATAACTTTTATATAAGAATACTTATATACTGCACACAAAAATAGAGAAACTGATATACTGCACACAAAAATAGAGAAACTGATATACTGCACACAAAAATATAGAAACTGATATACTGCACACAAAAATAGAGAATCTAATATACTGCACACAAAAATATAGAAATTGCGCGTACTCTCACTCAGCTTTCGGAAGGTAGTATTCGTTCTATTGTCGTCGACGTATGGAAATTTAGAACCAATCAGTTCCAAAAACTCATTACGCATACTGTCGCTCAACGTGTGGAACAAACTGCCAATATTACTGTTGCCCCAACGTATTAGTCTGTTGAGTCGTCGTTGTGTTCGAAAATTTCTTCTATTATCGGCTGATTCTATTTATAGTAATAGAACCTGATGGTAATAGAACCTGTCAACTTGTCACGCATTCTGTAAAAAAAACTATCACGAACAGCGTATTAGCGAAATGTTCTTCGAATAAGGTGGTTGTACCAAGCGGCGTGATGTTGTACTTATCCATGCATTAGTTAGCGTTTCTCCATTTAGCATAAACCAGTTCACTCTGACAAGAGTCGAAGCAACAATCTATGTATCATAGATAGAGCCTACTTATTTATGACATGACATCGTTCGTAGACAATGCAGTGTCTATGGAAATACGTAGAGTATATTTGGCCCATATCGGGAATAAAAGTACCAGCGGTGAACCTTTTTTTTTGGTCTTTAGCCACCTGCAATCAGTTTTCCAACTATTCCAGCATTTTTTGTGTTTAACATAGCTTTCAAAAATCTGTCTCCAATGAGTCCAGTTTCTTCCTTTGCTGCTGTCCCAGTTTCTTTCTTAGTTCTCCAGGTCCATGATTTACGCCGCAGACGCCACTTAAGTACAGCTTTTAAGACTTTTTTACATCTATCTCTGTCAGTCTCGACCTTGTCATGACGCACATACCTTCGACGAGTCAAAGGTATGTGCGAAAGTATTACCCCCACACTATTGCCACGCCCAGTACTTACTTGGTTCCATTCAAAGCCGTGTCATTCGCCTAATTAGTAACCTGAAACTTACCTATGGTTTGGAATGTTTGAGCCACAGACGTTCTGCTAGTTCACTCAGCCTGTTCTACAGGTATTATCATGGGCGCTACTCCAAGAAACTTGCATCCATTATTCCTAACCCTCCAATTAGTCCGCCACACTCGTCGCAGACTCTTAATAAACCGTCTTAATAAATGGGACAATGCTAAATTAGTCTCCCAATCGCATGGCGCTTCGCTTAGTGTGGTTTTGCAAGGAAAGGTGTTTTTGGCTGTCGGAAAGGTGTGTTCGAATGAACATCTTTTGCTTCTCGAACCGGCACCCATGTCGGTTCTCCAAATAAAGCGTCAAGTCAAGACGGGCGACTGTAATTAGAGTGCGCCGCCCGCCGCCCAACTGCCAAATCTGCCGTCATTCATACAGCCTGCCAGCCGGCTTTTCTGGACTGACTAGATCGCAGACTTCCTCGATGGTCGCCACTTCAATGTCTTGATTGACACCAGTTTCCTGCTGAGAAGCCATGTCAGTTGATGACGGTTGCCTCAGGGTTCCGTGATTGTCTCCGACGCTCTTTCTACTTTACATGGTACGCCCAAACTCTGGCGACGTGGATTGCTTCGTAGACGACAGCGCCGTACTAGCATATTCCGCTCCACATTCTTAGGAACTAGCTAGCCTGTGTGTCTATCACGAGTTAAATAAAATACGACCAAAAACGCCGTGCGTTGTTCGCGAAGATTTTGTGTATGAAGCAATAGTCCGCAACACATCCGATAGCGGGCGATGCTCCGCTGTCCATACAATATGTTCGTGAACAACACGGTGTTGATCGTATTTTAATTCGTGATAGACACACAGGTAACTGCAAGCGTGGCCCGAGGTGAAGGAAAATAGGAAGCGTCTTACCGTTAAACTCGAAGAGACCCTGGATAGGATCCCCAGTTGGGGCCTCTAAAACCTCGTCGAGTTTAATGCGACCAAAACCCAAGGACCTATGGAAATCGCGGCGTAGCCCCTAGTTGGTGAGCGCACGACTCTTACTCGAGAAGTCGTGGATTCTATAAGTGCTATGCACACAGTTTTTACGGATTTTAAAATATCGTCTCAAATTTGTGTGCAAAATTACAATGCACCCCGGGGTTCAATGTAATGTGAAGGAAAACACCGTGAAAAAACATATAGATCTCTTCCAGCAACCCAAAACAAGAGTACTTTTCAAATTCCGGCTCTTTCCGCGGCGACTTCATCGAATTGTTCCGACGTTTAGAACAGAGCGCCCTGTTCATGGTCACGGAAACATCTGCTCGCTGCGAGTACGTTTGCTGCGCTCGTAGCGAGCAGACGTCTCCGTGGCCATGAACAGGACGCTCTGTTCAGGAGAAGAGCGTACTCGCAGCGAGCAGACGTCTCCGTGGCCATGAACAGGACGCTCTGTTCAGGAGAAGAGTCGGAAGTTCTCAAAATGTTCTTTGCACAGAAGTTTGACTGGAAGAGCTTGAAAAAACATTGTCGGCCATTGAAAACTGTAAACACCTTGGTGTTCGACGTGTTTGTAGTCAACACTCAATAATTCTTAATGAATAAATCCAGCCCTAGCCTGTTTGCTGGATACATACATTATTAAGCGAAAACAAGATAAATGTTATTTTTAGCGCGGTCGCTACTATGTATCTTTTCCAAGGTAACCCTGCGTTATTGAATTTAAAGTGTTTACTTATGTAAAACTAGCAGCTTTAATATCTACATAGCATCTAAAACTATCGCATGGCCAAAGGCAAACTTTGATTGCGTGCGACTCTACTCGGTTGGATATACCTATGTGTGTATATTGTATATGTACATTCATGTACACAGCTCGGGCGGGGAGACACGTCACAGGGGGTTGTTTCTGCGTCATGGGGTGCCTACCTACCACCCCTCGTGTGTGCAAAGTGTCATTCATGTCTTGACATTGACCTAGACATTGATGGATGGATGTAATATTAATTAAATTAAAGCCTTTGTAATGTATTTTATAGGTCTTAAAACTCTTAAAGTTGTAAGAAATGATCTCCTCTTACAAGTTTACTAAGGCGGCGCGTCAGAAAACTTATAATTTTCCTGAAATCTCTTATGAAACATGTAAATGCAATCCTAGGTCAGAAAATTGTAAACGTGTTATACAATTCTTTAAAGCTTCTTTAAAAATGCGTGTGACTACTTGAAGGGGAATATTCATACAAAAGGAATCACGGGACTGACATAGTCGTAATGCGGCTAAGGTCCCATTTTAAATACAAGAATAATAAAAAAAAATGCTTTTTTACGAAATTACGGAACCTTACAA
>WYDE02131795.1:0-11346 GCA_009867175.2 Adela reaumurella
ATGTTTATTTTTCTTTATACTGTATAGATATATATGTATTTTATGTAAAGTTATAAGGTAAAAGTACTATATGTACGCATAGATAATATATATATTAAATTGATCGTACTGTATGTTTACGGATATTTGTGTATTTATAGCATTTGTACCATTCTGCCACTCAATCAATTCGTGCGCCTACACAGTTACCCTCTAGCACATCCCAAAGGTTTTGCTAGTAAATAATGCAAATCTGCATTAAACAGACCTATTGTGCTTAATTTAACCATTAATTTAATTGCGTACAATAAAAAATAAATACATATAATTTTTTTATGGAAACGGAGTAGTTGGCAGTGCTCAAACTAGTGGCCCCATTTCTCAATACAAAATGCTAATGCTCTAGGTACAAGGTGTATGTAGTACATTATGTAAACTCGTTAAAAGGGCAATGGGTCTTATTATGAAGTTGAAAGGAAATAAAATGCATGTATTTTCACTTGCCTCTAGTAAAAGCCTGAAGAGGTGATACTGAATCTAATTTATTTCGGAACGTACCTACTTGTTTATTTCAAATCAAATTTTTATAGTTTGAGGACGGGACCTTTGCTTGCAGTCTTCTCTAGATTAGAGTTATTTTCTGGCAAAACATTTTGAAAGTATGCAAGATTTTGCCTTTTTTTTACGTTTACACAATAAATGTTTGGTGGGATATTCCTTTTCCACAATCGAATTTCCAAGAATTCTGAATATGCAATTTTATCAGTGTCGGTGGCTCAATGGTTGAGATATTCGGTATTCGATTGCCGCAGTTAAGCACTGCCGAGCGTGGTCAGGTATTGGATGGGTGTCCGCTTCACCGTTGACGTTGGTCGTGGTTCGGATTCCACGTTGAACTGTAGGTCCCTTCGCTCTCCTTACATGGTGGTAGGGTTAAGTCAGCCCGAGGTGGTACCACCGCACTGAATGAAGGTCGGTCGAAGCGGCTATGAAACATAGTTCGTGTTTTCCGTCCAGTTCAGTGTAGCCGGCTGGAATCGAGGGAAGTGCTGACATGGCACCAATTACATAACTCACCAAGGTGTTTAGGCTGACATCATTGGTACTAGATGCACTAGGTGCATTAGGTGATGTAGCCATCCGTGCCAGTTTCAATAAAAAAAACCTCTGAAATTTTCGGGTGAATGTAATATGGATGGAACCTTTGGATGGAATACTTGATTTGATAAAAATGTGTGTGTCTCCTCGATTGTCCCAATCTCTTGTAATCTCCGCGGAATGTTGAGAAATTCGGTGCGACAACGTATCGCAGGCAGCCTCATTACATTATCGCGTCACGTACGTTGTTACCTGGCAAATGAATACAGAAGATAATTGTACGTATGTTGCATAATGACTAGGTGTACCTTGTTTACTCAATATCGGCTATCTTAAGAAATTAGACACATTTTGAAGCAATATCACCTACGTCAATGAAAACTTAAAAATTTACATAAAAAAAATCTTCATTATTTTAGATAACATGCAATACTTTGGGCACTAGCACCCTGCACTAGATTGTATTTTTTTTTAAATATACAATATTTAAACTTGGCACTTTGGCCGCGCTGCGACCGTGTCTGTTAAAGAAGCCCTAAAGAATACAACTATAATTCCACAAGCAATTCGTTGACAGCTGTACAACCAGAGAGCATGTTACCATTGTCTAGTGGGCGAGTTTTTTATTTTTTTACTAATTTTTAATCCTTATAAATTTTTGTCGACTTTTTGTCGCGGATTTGTAGATAATTTCATCTTCTTTACGGAACAAAAAATGTAACTGATGTAGGTAACTAGACTTTTTCGCGCGTCGTGGCGTCGAGCGCCGACCTTGACATAAACTGAAATATATCGTAAATCAATCTAGTTACATCAGTAAATTTTGTTCCGTAAAGCAGATGAAATTATCTACAAAACCGTGTCAAAAAATAGACGAAAATTTATAAGGATTAAAACTTAGCAGAAAGAATACCTCATCAAATCAAAAACTCGCCCACTAGATAATGCTAATATGCAACTAGGGCCTCGTGAATTTAAAAAAAATGCTTTTGTCGTTTTGTTTTCAACTTTTCAATGAGATCTTTTCCTTCATAATTTCATTCCGCGAACACTGCATTAAGAGAGTACATTTAAAAATTAGAACGGCGAGTGTAGGTGGACAACTGACCTCATTATTTACCTACAAAAATGTTGGAACAGAAACCCGTTTTCTACATGAAAACTTCCGATTTGGATTTTTTTTTCTTTCCTTGATTTTTAGAACCTAGTCTCAAAAGTCTTCAATGTTTTCAAAGTTAGTTTTTGCTATTAAGAACCGATTTTTAAGTATTTTTATTTCGGATTGTTTTTAATTAAAAATCTTCCATATTCACTTTTAATACTTCAGTGTAAATAATAAAAATTGATGAAATTTAAAAACACAGAGTACTAGCTGCTGGTTAAGTAACCATGGTGCGGCCAAAAAAAAAAAAATTGTCTGGATATCTTTAAAAATTGGGTTGGGAAAAGTTTCACTTTTTGTATGGACCGAATTTAAAAGTGTAGTCTCTTAAAACATGAAATCGATCTTCAGATTTAGAGCAGATACTGCGGTTTTTTTTAAGCAATTTTCTTCAATATTATTTTAATCACTTTTATTAATGGAGTATGGCCATAACGTAGTCTCAAAACCACGTATCTTGCAGGAGTGCATTAATCAAATACACAAATCAAACATTTTTAAAAAATAGTGATGCCCGCATTTATTTCATGCAATAATAATTCTAATAAGTCATAAAATATATTAACATTAGGAAACACTAAAAATAAAATAAATATTTGAATGAAAAACAATGAAAAGGTTAATGTAGGTAGTTGTCGTGTTTTCTTTCATATATAATAAGATTAGAGTGTCAGATTGGCCGAGCGGGCAAGAGCACGCCTCTCAAGCGGGAGGAGCCGGTTCGATACCCACTGGGAGCACAATATTTATAATAACTTTGTAAATTTGTGCTAAATGGCCGGTGAAGGACAACATCGTGAGGAAACCCACTTCCAAGCCGGTTGGTCACCGTGAAGTGTGTGACTAAAATCCTCTCATATCATGTAAATGAGAGTGGCCTGTACACAGCAGTGGGGCGAATAAATAAAATTCTTATATCATGCAAATTAGAGAAGCCTGTACCCAGCAGTGGAGCGAATACATTGGCTGTAAAAGAAAGAAGAATAAGAAAGAATATTAAAATGCAATATGTAAAAATATTTCTCGAATTTTGACTAGTTACGGAATTTTTTTTATATTAAATTGGTACCTATATGTTATGTGCTTACCTACATGTATTGTGTTATTTAGCACGCTGTCGGCATACATCTTTTGCTTCGTCCAATGTCATACATAGCTTCCTTCATACATGGGCGCCGATTATATCATGCTAACTTGCCCTTTCTATAAAAGGTTTGTTATTTGTTTATGGTCTTGTCGCCTAGGGCGTATCACCATCTATTATGTCTGTCCAAAGTTCCAAACGATCTAAGCATACGCAATGATTTTTGGCATACCTTTCTTTATCTTTGTCGCTACGTAACTAAAAGCAAGTAATAAATGGGAACGTCCATCGAAGCCGTTTTTTTGAAACGCCTCCTATTATTTATCATAGAAGCAAACGTTTGTTTAGTTAATTACTGCAGCTGTTAGGAGTAATGAGTATGTCATCCATTTGACTCATCCTTCCAAATTAGGTGCACGAATGAGTGATTATTTGAGCAGATGTTATCGCGACTTGGATACTCACTTATCTATCGTAACAATATGTATTGTGATTGCCGCAGAAGCGGTGACGGCGGCGAGGAGCGCGCGAGACGGATCCGCCGACGAGCGCAGTACGCGACAAGTCAACATGGCTGGCGGAGGCGTGACCGGCGCGCTGCTCTACGCGGTGACCTCCGCCGTGCTGGGCATGCTGCAGTTCGGATTCAACACGGGAGTTATTAACGCGCCGCAAGAGTTCATTGAGGCATTCATCCAGCAGTCCTACGACACGGATGCTAACACCGCTCAGACACTCTTTGCCGTCGCCGTCAGCCTGTTTGCCGTCGGAGGCATGCTCGGCTGCCCCATAGGCAGCTGGCTGGCGGAGAAACGCGGCCGTAAAGGCGCTCTTCTTATCAACACCGTCCTGGGCGTCGTCGCCGGCCTCCTCATGGGCTTCAGCGAGATGGCCGGCTCTTACGAAATGCTCGCGATCGGCCGTTTGATCGTCGGCTTCAACTGCGGCTTCGCCACCACCGTAGCGCCCACCTATGTCTCGGAGATTGCACCTATCAACCTCCGTGGAGCGTTCGGTACTGTCAACCAGCTCGCCGTTACGATCGGTTTGGTAGGAAGTCAAGTGTTGGGAATCGACCAGATTCTCGGGAGTGCGAGTGGATGGCCCTGGCTCCTCGGATTGGCCGTGATCCCGTCGACTCTGCAGTTCTTGATGTTACCTTTCGCTCCTGAATCGCCGCGATACCTCTTGATTGCACAACGCGACGAAGAGAGCTCACGAGGAGCGCTCGCCAAACTACGCGGAGAGAAAGACGTCGATGATGAGATTGGAGAGATGCACGCGGAAGACCGCGCCATGCGTGAGGCGGAAACCTTCACAGTGCTCGCTCTACTAAAAACCTCGGAGCTGCGTAAGCCTCTATTGATAGGCATCGTTATGCACTTATCGCAGCAGCTCGGTGGAATCAATGCTGTGCTCTATTATTCAACAAACATCTTCGTCCAAGCCGGCCTTGATCCGGAAGACGCACGACTGGCCACTATCGGTGTCGGCGGGGCTCTCGTCGTTATGGCTTTAGTGTCCATCCCGCTCATGGATCGGCTCGGAAGACGCACCCTGCAGCTCACTGGGCTCGGCGGAATGACACTGTTCTCAGTGCTGATGACGGTCGCGTTGAGCACGTACGAAGGCAACACCACTATGAGCGTGTTTGCCGTCGTCTTTACGATTGCATACGTTGCGTTCTTCGGCGTGGGACCGGGATCTATCCCGTGGATGATCATGTCGGAGCTGTTCGGCCAGGGACCACGCAGTGCAGCCGTTAGTGTGGGCGCTTTCGTCAACTGGCTCGCCAACTTCGCCATCGGCCTGAGCTTCCTACCGCTGACGAATCTGCTCAACGAGTACGTGTTTGTGCCGTTTTCGGTCCTTCTCATTCTATTCTTCGCGTTCACATATTTCAAACTACCCGAAACGAAGAATAAAACCATCGAAGAAATCACCACCCTTTTCAAGTAGCTCTCTACGAATTTCGTAATTCCTGCAAAAAAAAAAGTGTCACAGCTGATAGCTGTGACCCTTTTTGCGTCCGTCTTAGGTGCATCCGAGACGGGGACAGTCAAAGTCTACTATGAGTAGGTAGGCACATTCCTAAAGTAAGCAAGCAATGATTACAGTTTTATGAATGTTTGTGAGGAAGTGGGTGATTCAACATTTGGGTGTTAAGAAAAAATTGAACTTTTATTAATACTTCTTTACTTAACGGATTTCATAATCACGTTAATTTTTGATGAAGATGATATTAATTTATTTACACAGATGAATATGTTTCGATCATTGATGCACGAATTAAAATAGTATTGCTTCAATGTTCACGGTAGCTGCAATTCTGAAGTTTGCAGTTAGTATTTCCTCAATGTTCACCATAGCTGCACTTCTGAAGTTTGCAGTTAGCATTGACATTCACGGTTGCTGCACTTCTGAAGTTTGCAGTTAGCATTGCCTCAATGTTAACGGTAGCTGCACTTCTAAAGTTTGCAGTTAGCATTGCCTCAATGTTCACGGTAGCTGCACTTCTGAAGTTTTGCAGTTAGCATTGCCTCAATGTTCACGATAGCTGCACTTCTGAAGTTTGCAGTTAGAATTACCTCAATGTTTACGGTAGCTGCACTTCTAAAGTTTGCAGTTAGCATTGCCTCAATGTTCACGGTAGCTGCACTTATGAAGTTTGCAGTTAGCATTGCCTCAATGTTCAAGGTAGCTGCACTTCTGAAGTTTGCAGTTAGCATTGCCTCAAAATTCACGGTAGCTGCTCTTCTGAAGTTTGCAGTTAGCATTGCCTCAAAATTCACGGTAGCTGCATTTCTGAAGTTTACAGTTAATCAAGTTGGACAGAGATACTCGTAAATTGTGATAGCTTTATTCCAGAATATATTTAATGCGAAATAATGAAAAGAACGCAATAAACTCAGTATAGTGCCTTGACATTTTGTTATTTAACTGTACTTTGCTTTAGTTCACTTTAGTTAGAGCATATATTTGTACTATGTATTACCTTTTATCTAAGACTTTGTAGATTTTAAGTTAAACGGAACAAGTACTTTGTTGATGGCTGTCACATTTTGTATAATATTTTACAAAGTGTGTCCCGTCTTTGTTGTTGTATTGATAAGATATTGTTTTTATATCTATCTTGGTGTATGATAAGTTAAAGGGTATTCCTAAATTATATTTTAGGTACAACTCGTAAATTAAGTAGATAGATACTTACCTATATAATGAGACATTTAAATAGTATTCATTTATTCAGTTGATTCTTTTGTAATAAAAATTGTAGAAGACGAACTTACGTGAGTCCTTTCTTTAAATCTAATTCTATGTGCACCAATTTATAAGATTATTTAAAATTATAGTTAGATTCAGGTGTAGGTAACTTAAATTGTAACTTTACAATTTAGACAGATTTTTCAAGTTCTCTTCAAGTTTACGACTCTGTACACATTTCAAATTAAAATTATTTTAAAACAGAGAAACCAATTGTAATGAAACTTTGTAGACATAAGTAGAACCCAAAATTGTAGTAAGTGTAAATATAGTTTTTTGATAACTGTTGTCACAAAATAATTACTTGTAGTAATTCCAAAATTTCTATTGTAATTACCGTAAACGGTAATCTTAAAATCAACTTTTTTTTTCAAAATGTACTAATTATTTAGAAAAAAAAACAGTATTGTACACTTTAAGTGTACAATACCGAATTGTAGTAATACTACAATTCGGGTTCTGCTTACGTGCACAATGTTTCATTACAATCGGTCTCTCCGTTTTAAAGATATTTTTATTTGAAATTTGTATGGAGACTCAAAGTTGTAGGGACCCTTAATAATCATTATAATGTCCACACTTCAATAGTTACTCACATAGAAATAAGTAGCACTATTTGGGTATAAAGTAAAACAGAATAATTCTCATTTATGAATTGTTGTATACTTTATTTTTATTACAGCCACTACAAAATATACATATCTACATACAGACAGACCTTATAGTACGTTTTTTTGGAGGATGGACTAAAGTGACGTTTGCAGCGTTGCCACTTTCACAATTTTTTTAAATAGTGATGTAGGTGTTGTCGATAATTTTATCGATTAATCGATTATCGATAAATAATTTTGCCGGACGAGAACCTCACGGAATACTCGCAAGTGTAAAAAGCTTCATGAGTCAATCACCCGAGTTCCTCGCGCTCCTGGCGAGCGACACGCTCGCGGACCCATTTATATTTTCATAGGTTTCTGACTGGACAAACTCACACGAGTGTCCGCCTGGTTTGAAATCTGCGTTAGTACCTACGCACTCGCGCGCTTAAATGGGCCGAGGACTAGTTTATTTAATGCAAAAAGATTATTCAATCGATAAAAGTCAATAACACTTTTATCGATTGTTATCACTAGTAGTGTGACGCTGGCAACGCTGTAATGTCAGTGAAACGTCATGTTAAGCTTGCAAAATATGGACTGTAGTAAAATTCGTTATTTATGCTAAAATACCGTGACATACACATCCTTATATTTATTATTATATTACAGACACACCGCATCCTTACTGCCTTCTATAATATATTGAATGATATTGTGTGTAGTTACAGTGTTATATAACTTGTAATATAAGTTATATATAACATTTGATCAAACTACGAGCCTAACACCATTTTTGTTTCAATTTGTTAATGCCACCATATTCACAAAATTCGCTGTAACTTATCTGTTTACGTAAACATTACTAATAAATGAGAACTACTGTCATGCATGTATAAACTATTGTAATTACTGCGTGAAGGTAGGCAAAATTATATATATATATATATACCTACTTATTTTTTACAAAGCTGGCTTAACTTTTTTAAAGGCGTTTTAAATTGTAAACTTATTTTAAACTCACAAACATGCTAAACATGAATTATGATGATGAAAATTAATTTTTAACGTAATGGGTTCAACGATTTTGGGCACAAAGTCAGCCCACACACATAAAAATAACTCGAAGCTCACATTTAGTATGGAGAATGGCCAATTTTTTTTTTATGGCAGCTTCCTTATTTTAATAGTATGTCTGGGAAAACGGAGTGAGGTAGCCTACACTATGCTAGGGACCAGTTGACGATGTGCAAAATATGAGCAAAATAGAGTCGTTATTGAGAATATCGACTTCATGCAAAATATTTGTATGGCAGCTAGCCTTATTTTTTCGAATTTTAAAAAAACAACAAAAAAATCCTCTAAGGAATGAGCTTAAACTCCTCTATTCGAATTTTGAACAATCTCCGTTCAGCGGTTTAGTCGGAAAGTCGACGGGCATACATGCACACGCACACACACGCACACGTAATTTTCTAACTCACATTTTTTTGGATCGTTGATCTTAGAGTCTGTTCAAAAAGTCAGTTAACATGGGAATTTCGGGTGGGAAAATATGCTGCCGGGTGGGCCTGCCCCTTGACATGAATCAATACAGCAATGGTGCTGCCAGAATGAGACTTTTATTTCTCCTAAAATTCTCATGTTGCCATGACTTTTTGAACAGACTATTCGTTGGTTTTTATTATGAGCAGGGAGATTTATTTAAAATTGTATTATTGTTTTAATTTGGTATTAAAAACTATATGATTTCGTTTCATATTATTCGATTAATTTATTGTATTTCGATCGAACGTCGTATTTTATTTGACTTATTAATTTTTAAAATTGTTTATTCATTCATTAAATTAGGGAATTGTTTGTTTATTACAAATGTAGGTACCTAGGCTTGTACTGTATATCGATATGAAGGATTTTTGAAATTTACATGGAAGCAATTAAATTCTATGTTTTAGAATTTTTATATTGCCGTTTAGGTGTATCAGGATCGATTAGGAGATTAAGTCTCCTACCCCATTGGGAAACAGGCGTGACACTATGTGTGTATTGCCGTTTTCAAATTTACAATGTGATGTTTTGTATAATTCTCAAAAATTTAACAATGTATGTTTCTCTAAAATTATTTGTTTTCCTGAAAGGATTAAATTCTAGGCCTCTCTGGAAAATAATGTCAGTTTACGTACATTCCATTTAATAAATCGATCACAACTTAGTTTTTTGTGATCGAGATTTTAATTTATTTACTAGACTTGTATTCCTATTAAATAGGAATACCGCTCAACATTTTTGTAGATTAGTAGGTAAAATATACCTCTATCTATGTATACTATACTTATATGCTGAATTATTACCTCTATACTATAAAATATACATTATATAGGTAATTGGGTACATAAACAATATTATGTGTGTTGAATAAATAAATTATTATAATACTAAACAATATATCAAAATATATCTAAATGTTTGCATAATAAATTATAATGCATACATACCACTATATATAAGTCCCAATGATCTAGTAACAAATTAAATAACCGTCCTTGGAAATACACGTAGTGCCAAAAATAATGGTAAATATGTGCATAGGAGGTGCAAAAATGATTTTAATTGTTTTCCCAAAGGACTGTTTTGTAATTTTTTCGCGCACAATTGCATTTACTCTGTAAATTGTTCATATTAACAATAAAGTGTACAATTTCGTGAAAATAATTAAAATTTGACAATCTGTGAATATATTATGCATTTGTTTCAAGCTTATGCTTTTGAATGAAACTATGTTAACATCAGCTAAAGTAGCATAACTAAGTATGGAAAATAAACAATTCGTATTTTACATGTATATATACTTACATAATATTTATGTAAATAAAATAAATTGATTATCTACCCCCACATTAATTGAAGATCTACCTCCTGCCCTGCCTAAGTTAAAGAGCTAACCCCTACTGAAGATCTACCCCCACAGAAGTTTAAGACTGCCCCATACAATAAGTTGAAGATCTATACCCTCTACCTAATTTGAGGATCTACCCCCTACGTAAGTTGAAGATTTATCTAATACATAAGTTGAAGAAATACCCCCTCCATAATTTTATGATCTACTCTGGTTGAAGATCTACCTCTTACGTAAGTTAAAGAGTTACCCTCTACTGAAAATCTACCCCCCACAGAAGTTGAAGACTACCCCCTACAATAAGCTTACGATTTATACTATACCCTCTAATTTAGTTGAGGACCTACCCCTACCACCCCTACATTAGTTGAAGATCTACCTTCTACATAAGTTAAAGAGCTACCCCCTACTGAAGATCTACCCCACACAGAAGTTGAAGACTACCCCCTACAATAAGTTGAAGATCTACCCCCTACATAAGTTGGAGATCTACCTACCCCCTACATCTACTTCATGTGCCCTCTCTCCCAAGGTGATCTTGGGCGGATGTTGAAGAATATCCAGCCTAAACCTACGGTGGTTGAGGTTACGAAAAGCTTCGACTAAGATTTATATAATATACCTAAATGCATACTTACGCAGAGTACATACATATCTATACACACCTACTATTTATATTCAACTTTATAAAGAGGTATTATATTTTGCAATTTCATATTATCTCACGTATTTATTTTATACGATTTAATACTTTATAACTTTGTTTATTTACGATGAAACTGACTATGTACTATGTAATATTTAACTAACTTTGAAATACTGTTAAGATTTTTTTTTTCCAAGACGGACTAAAGTGACGTTTGCAGCGTTGCCACTATCACACAAATTTTAAGTAGTTATGTAGGTGTTGTTGAAAATATATCGATTATTCCATTAATTAGATCGATAATATTTTTCATAATAAAATTGCATCATATTGATTATTCAATCGATTAATCGATAATATTTTTATCTACTGCATCAATATACTTTAAAGGTGGCAACGCTGTAATGTCAGTGAAACGTCATTTTAGTTCATCTTGGAAAAAAATAGACTTTAGTAATAAAGGGTTTTCCAATAAGAGGTGTTATTTTGAATAGCCCGCTATTTCGGTAGATGTCACTTTTCAAGCTGTCATTTTTTGACATTTGATAAGTAGAAACTACGCCATTAATAAAAATGGAACGATACACGCTTCAAGAACGCATTGAAATTATTAAAATTCACTAT
>WYDE02131906.1:0-11346 GCA_009867175.2 Adela reaumurella
GCTGCAAATAAGGCAGCTGCCATCAAAGTGTCCAAGTACAGCCCGCTGCGTGACCACTTTGAATTTCAACCTTTCGCAGTGGAAACTTTGGGGCCGTGGTCGTCAGACACTAAAACATTCACCGAGAAACTGCGAAAACTTCTGGTGGATAAATCTGGTGACCGCCATGCCAAGGCTTTCTTTGTACGGCGAATCGCTATTGAGATTCAAAGGTGTAACATGGCGTGCAGATTTAAATGAAATATATTATTTGTAGGTCGTTTTAATTTTTATTTCGATTTAGGTTTATTTTGTAAGTAGTTTTAGTTCTTTAGGTTAATTTATTGATTTAGTTTTGATATGTTATAGGTAGGTTAGTTTATTTTCTTATTAGATATAGTTTTTAATTTTAATATAAAAACCTATAACCTACCTACCTACCTATAACAAACCTAGCTCATTCCATTTCATGGAAAATGGAAAATTTCACTATATTTCAAATTTGTACGATGTGGCCACGACACATACAAAATATTTGGAAAGGTAATAAATACAGCAGTACGCTGACTTGAGAGTTCATTTCTCACTCTATCAAACTGCAACAATGCAAACCCCGTCCAATGCTAATGAAACAGCCAACACTTCAATAAAGCGGACAGCCATTTCCGGCCGGCAGCGCCCTCTCTCGCCCGATCGGATGATTAGCTCGACCTGCTTCCTGCTCTTCCCGCCAATCGCGCTAATGAGCGGCAATATGGCCAATGCCACGTGTGGCCAGAGACGACCAAGTTTGGCCGTGCGGTAAAGTTTGGCCAAGCGGTAAAATTTGGTAGAGGTCGGCCAACGCGTTGGTCGTTAATTTGCAGCGTGATATGTTCCACAAATCATCGGGATTCAGATTTTATTGACGAAAATGATTAATGTTGTGCACTATATTAATTATTAATCAATGAAGTGGATTTGATTTGTGTAAATTAATGATTTCGCACACTTTCACCCTGATAAATAGTATTATATGTAGGTTTATTGAATTCATAATGGCAACACATTTAGGTGCTGGCATAAGTTAGAACGGACCCTAATGACAGCTCTAAACGCAGCAGGAACCCACAGAGATTACACAGAAGATCCTTGTCTAAACTTTGTCTTAGAACTAAACTTGGCCACAGACTGTCACCAGAAACTGGTCTCTAGAACACTGCCATGTTATGAATTAGGAGAGTTTCCCTACAAGTTATCTTGTCACGCGCTCATGGTAGTGTTTTAATATGGTGATTAGCCTCAATATGGAATGGTTTTTTATTTGGCTTAATGCGGTTGGAATAGAGGGAAGCGCTGATATGGCACCTACCTACATAAGTCACCAAGGTGTTTAGGCTGACATCAGTGGTACCAGAAAACTGATTCATTAGGTGATGTAGTCATCCGTGTCAGTTTCAATCAAAAAAAAATTAATTATACTTGACGGTTGAAAAAGGTTGAAAAATAATAAACTTCAATTTATTAAACATGACATTTTATTATATTCAACAAAATGTTCTAGATCACAAATTGGAACCATTCTATACTTTGTAATATCTTCACTCAATACATTTCTCAAAACTTCTCCGTCAACTGCGACTTTTTAGTGTTCAGATATTCCATGCGTACACACGCACTAATCCATTATAAATTAAACTTCATACTCAATATTCCACCTGGATTGAGGTGAATTAGGTTCACATCACGGTACAGGAGCGTGTGACACCACGGTGGGTGTGCACCAACCACGATGGGATGACACCATAAAAAAATCATGCGTAAAGGGGTGTTAAGGGGGCGTAAAACGGTGGTGGACTTTTCAAAAGGGCTTTTGAGGTTGAAAACTTATTTAGAAAATTAAAATATACATACATATCACTCACGCTGAATCCCGACAATCAGGGTAAGCAGAGCAATCGGTTTATGCTGCAAGAACTCCGGTAAACTACAGAACAACACCGACCACCACATTTCGCAATGTATTCGGACAAGATATCAAGCAGCATGTAAGGCACAAAGACCCACCTAATGCATGAATAGGTAGAAGTACCGTGCCAAGGTGAAAGGTGGCGAGCCTGTCGCCCTTTAGCACGGCATCTTGTACTTATCGGTTAGTCGCCTTTTACGACATGCATGGGAAGAGATGTAGTGGAGTCATTCTTTTAAGACCGGCCGGACACGGTACTTAAAATTAATTACTTAATTACAAAATTAAAATATATATTATACATATATTTTTGAAGAGGATGGGGGGTGAGTGTAAATATGAGAACTAAATACGTCCAAATTTGTACAATTAAATAAACTCGTGAAAATCAAGTCTAAAAAATTGAACTGTGTACACACAGCTGCAAACGTCAATTTTCACGCGTTAGCAAAGAGCGATACTCACCTCACCTCAAGCCAGTGGTGGGGCGGCGCACGGTATGTACGGCGAGGTACCAGAAATATATTCATCTCTGTCACTCTGCGGTTTAAGGTCTCGTGACTGGGGGCAAAGTCCAAAGCAATGATAATTCAGTGACGCTTACTGTACATTGTGTGCTCAAGTTAATAGATCTATACCTATATAAAAAACAAAAGAAGTACAGGTTTTGTTCCGCAGATAAATTATTGATTGGGAGTTTTTTTCCATATTACGCTTAATTTTTAATAAGAGAAAAACTAAAAATTTATATATGTGCCATGATTTTGCGCGGGCCATATCTACAGTAACAAATTCAAATGAATTGTGCACATAATGACTTAGCTTTATATGACTTTGCTGCGTTACTTGAATCAACGGTGAACGCATAGCACGGATTACGTATGTGTGTACGCAGTGGCAAACATTTTGTAAAATAGATAATAACTGGAAGTTGAAACATTTCCAGAGAAGTTTCTTTCCAGCTCTTCACTGTGATAATCGGACTGGGGGAATGTTAAAATATGTCAAATCTGCCTGCCTATGGATCGTGAATACACAATAAACAAGAAACAATTAGCCTTATAGGCCCCCTTAAGACTTGCAACGGTTAAGTAGTAATAAATTACTGTCTCAAGCACATACAATATTTCACAAGAATTCTATATAAATTCTGTACTTAAACAATAACCAAAATTTTACAAAACGGTCTAAAAATTCAACTTCTCATACTGAAGTACGATCGACATAATATTATGTATGCACTATGTGAATCCTCTGTTCAACATTAATACTTCTAGTGAACTTTGCTAAATAATAACAAACATCTTCAATTTGACATAAAATATTATTGGTTAATTTTTAGCCATTGGTTAAATTATAAGTATGTAAAGCTGTAGACATGAAAGTAAAGGCGAAAGCTCCAAACACACAATCAGTCCATTGGCCGAGTGGACTTGTGAACTTCCAATTTATTTATTCATTTAGACAGGCAGCCTTGGCCTTGACGTGTCTAAATCCGGTTTGAAATTCTTGGATTTATCATTATATTTATGTCTTTTTTTTATTTCGTTTCATATATTTTTTTATTTTATTTATCAAATTCGAATTTCGAAGGCGTCCACGTTAAAATCTATTTTTCGTTCATTCAAATGGCAGGTGTTGAGCGCGAGTTTTGCTAAGCTAACGCGCGTTTTAAATAGACGCGCGTTTGATGCTGCGTTATCGTCCGACATTTGTCAAGCTTTGAGATCATTGGTATGCCGTACTATCGTTCTCTAAAGCGCGCGCTTTTCATGAGTTGAGATGTACTTCAAGATTCAGTTTGATAGTCCATAATGGATCCAGATTTATTCATTGATTAAGGTGATGAAGGTCCTGCACTGTATATTTAACATAAGTATCAAATAAATTTTTCTTAGTGGGTTTCATAGGTCATAGCTAAGCGCCCGAAAAGTGATCGCCATATGAACAATACACAATAACCTAAAGTTGTATTTTAATCAGACGAAGTAAACTGAAGTTTAACTAGGTAACTAATTATAGGAATCCACGTATGTTATGTTTGTATTTGAAGGATGGATTCCTTTAATTAACCGCTAATTGACATCAGCTCCTGTCAGTTTACTTTGTCTAATTGAAATACCGCTATAATACGTTCTCAACGCACGCTTAAGGCCTGTCATTTGAACGTACCGACTATGCAATGATTCATACATATATGGACTGCAGTTCAGTTAAGTGTTAGAATTTGAATTTGGAATTCAGATTTGTTTGCACTCAATTCTTCTTTATCTCATTCATTCTCATTCTGCCGACACGTCGAAAGAATGGTTTGCGAGAGGAATTAGAATCGTCGCGACATCGGAATCCATACACACAATATCTACGTTTTTGTTCAATTGTGGACCTTTCACGTGGACTTAAGAGGAATGGACAGTTTGTGTGTCCAGCTTAACAATCGCGTTAATGCTTATCGGTCATGGAAGCTTTTTTCGATATTACATCAACATCGTGAAGCTTCATCCTGCAAGGGGAAAACATCATTCCTGTTTAAAATGTTTTTTTTACATAGCACTTTTTCTTGAGTGTTCTATATAATGGCACAAAATGAAAATGAAGTAATTTTACATGAGTCGACTTCTACTTTGTCCTTACATTTAAAAAAAACTAATTAAAACTTGAAAGGGTAAAAAATTTAGACCTCAACATACAACGCTAGTATCAAATGAAAAGGCATTTATTGGTATTGCATTGCGTTGGATATTCTACTTGTTACCACATAAATTAGGCCTACAGCGTTCCTCTAGCCACCTATAATAACTCTTTCTATTTTAGGTACAATTTGAAACGAACGTCTCGCACAGTGGTAAGTAAAGACAAGGTGTTCTGCACATTCACTTACGCATTCTAAATCAAATCGATTTATCCAAGCCTTTTAATAGATTTTGCAATAAGGCAACATTGACGATGTTAATCTGGCGACTCTATTCCAAGGGAAAGATGTAGGAAAGAATGGTGACCACACTCCACAGCGTGCTGCTTGCACAATTGAGGCAAAAAACGTATGAAACTTTCCTATTTACCGCGATGGCCGCACACAGCGCTGACATATCCCCGGGGGCCGGCCTTATAGTATGCGCTAGGCAATAGCCGCCACTAAAAGAGTAGTGAAGGCGGCTATGGCTAGGCTGTTGCTACTGAGAGGCACGCCCCCACATGGCACGCCAGCGCTGAGCGCGGCCACCACAAATTGTGTCCTAAATTGTGCCCAAGGAATTTCCTAATGAAATCTCATAACGACATTTGGCAACATTTGGGACTAGTCACTATATGTTCACTCATTGGAGCCATTTCCATAGATTTTGACAATTTGTCAGTTCCTTAAGACACACTTTTAATTTCGGCCCATACAAAAAGCGGAACCTATTCCGAACCCTATTTTTAAAGATATCAAGAAAATTCTTTTTGGCCACACCATCTTCTAACCAGCAGCTGGTACTCTATGTTTTAAAATTTCATCAACGTTCCTTATTTATACTGAAATATTAATACTGAATATGCAAAAATGTTCATTCAA
Organism: Adela reaumurella; assembly: GCA_009867175.2. Classification (NCBI taxonomy): domain Eukaryota; kingdom Metazoa; phylum Arthropoda; class Insecta; order Lepidoptera; family Adelidae; genus Adela; species Adela reaumurella. The sequence continues at coordinate 5,484 of WYDE02131906.1, forward strand.
AAAGTTTCTGAAATAATAGTGCTTAAAAATCGGTTCATAACAGAAGAAAACTTACTTTTGAAAACATAGAAGACTAGCTACTAGGTTCTAAAAATCTAAATCGGATGTGACTTGATGTAGAAAACTGGTTTCTTCTGAGAGTATGACATTATGGAGAAGAAGCTTCTTCTCCAAAATCAATCTAGATCTACTTTGTAGGAGCCATTCTAGGTTGCTTAATTTCATATTCAGGTGTAGGTGGCAGAGAGACTCCAGGTGTTTCAAGGCAGTCTGCTCTAAATAATGTGAAAAGCACTGGCACGAGTACTGACCCCTGTGGCACTCCAGCTTATATATCGTAAAAAGAAGACAGTTCACTACCAACCTTTATTTGAAAGATTCTATCAGAAAGGTATGACTTTAGTACTACGTAGAAAGTATGCGGCAAGTTATTTTTGAGCTTGTACAGAAGACCGGTGTGCCAGACCCTGTCAAATGCCTGTTGAATATCGAGAAAGGCGGCGGAGCAGTATTCCCTTGCTTCCAAAGTATGTCTTATTTTCTGGCCATACTAATGGCAGAACTGACGCACTACGTTCTTATATACAGAGCCTCTATATACGATGAAAACTCTACATACTTTCGTAAAAGGTAAAATGTTATTGTCTGAATTCTTTACAGTTATGACAAATTCTCAGATTGTCAAATTATAATTTTTATAAAATAGGCTCCTTGTTTTTATGGAAAGGATTAATAAAAACTGCTATTGAAAAATCATTTCCAGTAAAGGAGCGTAAGGGCTAATTCACATCAAAACAAAGTCAAAACCTATAAAAAAATACCAACTCAACCAAGAATTGAGTGTTTCCAAAACATATGTCAACACAAGGTATAGAATGTTTTCAAAATATATTATATCACTCCATTGTCTCGCGAACTATCATATGAGAACCTTGTTACCGTAAAAACAGATTTGGCTTGCTCGGTGAACATCTCGCGTTGTTAGAATGTGCAAGACCACTCTTGCGTTTACACCTCAATACGACTGTGCATATAACCTAATCCAATATAGCCGACATCATTCATATTAATACCCGAGCAGAATTGATTACCGCCAAGATAGAGCTAAACAAAATTAAAGTCTATCTTGTTGCTATATAAGTTATTTCTTCATTGAAACAGGTCCTATAAAAAAGTTCTAAACCGACATATGTATTTAAGGTGGTTTAATTCTTCCGGCCATGTTCATAGTTTACAGACTCAAAAACACTACTAAACAGAGAGACTAGACTCATAACCTCAAAATACAATTTCAAAAACACAACAGCAAACTTTGGAAGAAATTTCTAAGCTAAACTCTACTTAATGTAAACTTACATTAATAGAACTATAGAAAACTGTATTACACACACACACCCACACGTACACGACACCACATACATAGTGATATATACTCATTCTGTTATTGCTCCTTATTCGAGGTCAATTGTCTTACACTAAGAGTTGCGGAGGTCATAGTAGGAGATATCTTCATCACGATAGCCTCCTCGTTCCAATACTCTCGTGATCTATAGATCAGTTATTATGTTACTCGTCGCTATAGCGACATGCAATACTAATTAGGAAGGCTTAGGCTGCCAATGTGATACAACTTTGCCATAAGTAAAATTGGGCATGACAATGTTAAAAATTACATACTTGTGTATTGCGTGTACTGCAAAAGATCGTACGTCAGAAAAGTCAAGTTTTCAGGAGGCAGCAACAACGTTATTGTAACACGTATGTCGTAATCAGCGACCAAATTCATTCCAAACCTTTCTATAAATTTTAAACATACGAAAAGACAATTAGGGCACTTCAACTTAATATCTTTTGACCAATTAAACTGATTGTAAATTGAATAAATAACACCTCGTAAAATTTTCATGAACATCCACTTTCTCGACGAAGTTTCTGGCCAGCTATACTTCGTGGGTTTAATCAAACTAGATTTTAAAAACAAAATATGACAAATTAAATTGTAGTGTACTACTATAACAATGCTTAAAAAAGAATAAAGAATTTGAGTGAACAACACATGAAACAGTTGTAACACATTGAAAGATGTTTGAGTATATTCTACTATACCAAGAAATATGATATTCTTATGTCATAGGAACCGACTTTCTGGATGCTTGCGCACCAAAAATAAAGAAAAAAAGAGAAATTTTGACATAATAAATAACCTTTTGCAGTACCAGCGACATATAACAAAAAAAGATTTAATTAGGGAGTGACATTAAAATTGTTATACAAACAAGTAAATTACATAATTAAAATGTACAAACAACAGCTTTCATTGCTAACTACATACTTTGGAAGTTGATTCAATTTACGTTACCCCAGACCGTGAGAGAGAGACGAATTTATTTTTTTTATATTTCATCTCAAACGCAAAAACCACTGCATCGCGTCAACGAGGCGACTCTCTCACTGAGAAATCATTTAAAATTGGGCAGTGACGTGTGAGCAATGATTGTTGCTATGTGTACATGGGTTGATTGATGCATAGCCCACTGTCTCCCTCTACGGAAACAAGCCATGCTATAGAGTGATAACCCCACTGTGCAGTTGCTTTCGCTTTACACCTACCTTCCGATGGTGGAAGTGAGCGAGACACACAAACATCGCGGCAGCTGCCGACAAAGAGGGAGACAGTGATATAGGACTATGACAAATGAAACACATTACACACATATATCTTTTAAATTTGGGTAAATGACCCATACAATCCCCAATTTATATAAAATTAATTTTGAAAGTTGTTTTATGGAGGACACAAAATATTGTATCAACCAAATAAAGTTACCTTTAAGTATTCCACCTTGTGGGTATATATTACTTCGGTAAGTAAATAATGTCATAATTTAAGAGCGATAATAAGAGGTAGATAGAGACCAGGATCGTGCTTAATAAAAGTTGACAATCCGGCCATTTGTCAAAACTGTAAAAAATCCTATAAATTTTAATAAAATAGTGAAGGCTTTGAACTAAGCTTCAAATGGCTTCATCTAACATATCCGGGCCCATTAGAAGTAGAGGATGGTTACGTTAAGGTTAGAGAATGGAAACAAATTAAATATTAAGGCAATCTACAGAATGTAGATAAGTTATCATGGGTAATGTCTTCAGAAATATGGGTGTACCACAACATACAGATGGGCATACTCATATTCTGGCAACAAAACATGTGGTATTTGTTGAATTTACTGTTCCATCCGAAGGACCACAACTTCAAAGTAAACAAGTACTACAATTTAGTAGATTGGATCATGAGCAACGGATTCAAGACTGATCTTTCCGCCGTGGAAGTTCGAGCAAGAGGACTGCCGCTCCACTGTGAATCTAGGCCTGCCAAGATCGACACTAAGCTTCGAAAGAGACACTGGAGGAGGTATCCTACGGAATATGGATGGGTAGAGAGAGGGAGGTCGGGGTTGGGACCTGTAGTTCTCCACGTTCAACTCATTGCAGACTAACTGAAGAGGTCTTGCACTGAGCTGAAACGTCGCATACGCCTTGGCGAGCTAGAGTGGCCCGATTGACAAAATTGACACCTTCCTCTACTGTAAATGGGCCTGGATATCTTCAGCGAAGCCATTGTAATTCTTCACCTCTTCACTTGATCATGCTATTTCGATATTGTCGAATTGTCAAGTTTCACAAACTAGGCCCAGGGAAATTTCCAATTTTCAAAGCTCGGGAAACCTTAATACAAACTAGTCTATTTTGACACCAGAATGTTTCACACGGATGCACACACACACACACACACACACACACCACCTACAACAAGTTATACATTTGTGCGTATCTCTGCCTATAAGTAATACTAAGTATATCAACTCACACGACCACAAATATAAAATAAATATATTCACAATTCTCACTGAATAACCTGAAGTCAGCGACGGAACACCACACGCGCATCGATGATGAGTGAATGAGTAGTCCCAACGACATTACTATAAAATAGAGACCACTAAACAAAGTTCATTAGATAGCGTCGTGCGGATGTGGGACACTTTTTTTGTTTATTTATCGCCAACTTCATTATTTAATAAATAATCAATTACGTAAACAACGTACCACCTGAATACAGACACCTAAAATTCAATGTAAATGCAACACTTAAATCTACACAAACCAATGACCGAACTAATACATCTACATTATTGCTCTCGGGGTTGCTAGGAGGCTGGAAGACCCTCTCGCGACGCGCTCGCTACACTCCAAGCTAGTGTGGCCAGAGTTCTTCACACGAGTCGCTAATAATCTATCAAGCGGCAACATTGTCGCTCGCCAAACATTCTAGACATTGCGTTAGACAACAGACATTCAAATAGTGATACTCTTTGGAGAAGTAGGGGAATGCTCTGCCTGAACGTGTAAGTTGTAAGATGTGGCGTTGTTCTTACGCCACTGATGGAGCTGCGATCATATGACAATGTGTCATATTACAATGTTTCGTAAATAGCACTTTTTGTAACTTTTTCGTCGCAATACGTTTGTCACTGTACGTACGTCTGTGACTTTGAGTAAAGGCAGAGTTACACTGACGACTATGCAGACAAAAAAAGTCGTTGCACCGTACAAAGTCACGGACGCCATCTGTCATTAGCTGTGTAAGGACGCAGCACATTACATACTTGATATTTTATTTAATGATTCAATTATTTTATATTCGACACACCTGTGTCATCGATAAATTTGCAACACGTGTAACATATCATTCGTGTTAAAACTACACAAGTCAACAATGAATTATTTTGTACTAAAACAAATATATAGTAAGGGTCCTCTATGCGATTATAAATATAAAACATTTAAATACGTACTTAAATTCTTTCCTCGCGGTTCTACTGGTGTATTCATTGTATTCTACGGGTTGTTATTTTTCGTTAATTAAATTAACTTTATTGCTACGATCAGCACTACGCTACAGGTACTTTCATTAACCTATTATTAAATTAATAGTTTCGTTTCGATCGGTCTCGAGGGACCTCGAGTCTATATTGTCAATGTACAAATTTAAAACGCAACAAACGCAGTACAACATCGACACAAAATAATTAAATTTTGTAGAAAATCATTAAAATGATTGGTCCTCGTGGTTGGTGAGATTCATATTTATACATACAATAAATGGAGTTAACTCAGCAGTTATGCAGTGCCATAAAGTCTGATACCGAGTGTTAAGTAGTGTACCCTAAGGATTTCAACTATCGCTTCCTAAGGTTATGTCAAACAAAAAAAAATCATCACTAACATTTTGTCGAAAACCCTTGCATTACATGGATAATTGAGAAAATACATTGACCCGCGTTGACGTTAAAAGAAAGACGGCGTAGCGGGGTCTTTTAGACGCGCCGGTGCTTTATTGCGTTGTCTGAACCGTGACTCAACGTTAATGCTGGCTCCACACTTGGCCATGTGTATTGGAGTATTTGCTACATCTACCAAGTGTATAGGTTTTATTGGCCAAAATGTTTGTTGTGTGTGCATATGTGCCACACATAGCCAATAACAAAGACGTTTATTATGGATGAGTTAGTAGTGCACTGTAATCTGTGGTACAGATGTGAATAAGTACGCAAATACAATGAACTGGATGTGTTTTCAAGGTTTCCAGAACTTTATCAATGTTCTTGTATGGGTTTGGTATTTGGCACCAAGCGATTGTATCGCGTATTTGTCAGTACGTCTGTTCGGTATAAAACGACATATTTCTGTGAGCGAAATAGGTCGTCTGACCGCCGCCTCCGATTTTGTTAGTTGAGTATAGATCGAGTGTATATGTTGACATACATTCGCTTATGGAAGTGTCCGCGCAGGCGTCATCCAC
>WYDE02132017.1:0-17223 GCA_009867175.2 Adela reaumurella
GTACCAACCCGGGCGGGTTTAACCCTACCACCATGTAAGGAGAGGGAAGGGACCTACAGTTTAACGTGTAATCCGAATCGCAACCAGCATCAAAGGTCAAGCGGTCACCCATCCAAGTTCTGACCGCGCTCGGCAGTGCTTAATTTCGGTAATCAAATACCGAATACTGCAACCACTAAGCCAACAAATACAATATATGTACGCAGCATCTCACTCCTGTTCTGTTTGTGATCTAATTTATGCGACCGATGAAGTCAAACAGCAGGTAATTTTTTTTTATGTCATAACCCCATCATGTTTGGCTCATACCTCTTATATCACACAATCATGAGCCTACGTCACCTCAAACCTGACAGAGTATGGTGCCGCGCAGAGTACTTCTCTTTTTCAAATAAATATCGATAAAATCTAGTACAAACATTACAAAAATCTGTACAATATTAATTGACCTAATAATATCTAATTTCAGTTAATAATTTAGGTATATCTATTCTATAGTAATAACATAAATTATAAATTACAACAATTTTATTAAAACTTCTTTCAATTAGCACCTACGATTTTACAAATTCCTTACTTTTTGATGGCAACACTTTAATCTCAAATTACACTTTAAAATTATGACCTGCAGGAGGTTTTAAACCTGCAGGAAGCTTTCTCAAGTCCTTCGGGGTGTCTCACAAAAAGTAAAAATTTAAATAGATAGACCTTTCCTTCCATACATTTTCCATTTGACAAGAATAAACAAAAAAATTAATATAAACTTTTCCGCTTATAACGAGGCGGACTTATTCCCGGAGGCAATCTCTTCCAGTCAACATTTATGAACTACAACACTTTCGCATTGTTAGTGTATAGGTTTCCTCACGGTTTTGTCCTTAATTACAATGCATGCCCGTTTTATTCCCGTTGCATTTTAAATAAGCTAGAAAAACAGTGCGCATACCAGGTTGCAAATTGATGACCTCTCGAATAAGAGGCGTGCGCTAACCAACCAGGCTACTCCGCAACAAAAGAGCATAATAATTTAAACAGATACAAACATGTGAATATTCAACGGATAGTTACTGAAAAAACTCAATATTCATTTTGCAATAAATAGCAATACAAAAAATAGTATTTCTCATATTTCACTAACAGTGTTAAAGCTATGAAATCTTACGGTGATTGGTGATTAATAATTATTGAGCATGTTTTAACTTGGCGGGCATGGCATTCGTAGCTTCCTTAAAGAATCAAATGCCTTAGTCTTGTTGCACTTACGCAACATGAACATGCACTTTGCATAAAATTTTTTTTTTTTTAAATCAACGTTATATATTTTTGTTATATTTGAATACCTAACTTTTCTTAAAATTATTTATCTTTTTAGATATAAAAAACACACATATTATACTTTCTCAACTGAGACACCCCTTGCCATACAAAAATCGATTTTTCTTTCATTTTAGTAATTTCACATAAATTCTCTAGCGAGCTGCAATCGTACAAATTCATTAATATTAATTGACAATTACTTCATAAGACACAAAAAAAAACGTGTGGAATGATCAAACGGAACACTAATACAAATTTACATTCAGCCCAATTCTTATCCTAAACTATTTCATAAATATAATAATTTAATTAATTGATTTATAATTAATTTTATTGAGATTTAATTTGTTAGAAAATGTCATTGTATAATTTTACTACTGTACACACCGCCTCAATAATTTATGAAATTAAATAAGACTCCCACAGCTACTACACAAAGAGTTATTATTTGCTAAATTTAAAAAATTGTGCTGATTGCATCAACAACAAATTGATAATTATGATTAGCGATCAATTACCCACGCTATGAACTAATTATAATTAGCGGTTAATTAAGAATCAATTACTAATTACAATTAGCGCTTGCTTTGTTTTTGGTGCAATCGGCCCTACATCCTCCACAACTTATTCCGTCTTTTGACGACTCCGTTGCTTTAAAAGTGCTTTCTTACACGTTCTTACATTGACATGCAGTGAATACCTTTTATTTTGCCATATTTACATTTAATTTTTTTCCTTTTGACGTTTCGATAATCAAATCACACAATGGGAACAGTTAGTGTGCAGAAATTAAAACGGTTCAATGTGGAGCAACTACTCGAGGAATAAAATCATAATGAAGAAAAATTCAGTACTTAAATGTATAAGTTAAAAGTATTAGCACGACAGAGGTGGGAGGAAGTTTAACGTTCAACAGTTTTCGATAACCTAAACATTTTCTACAGTGTTGGATTAAATTGGATGGGCCCCAATTGCACCAACGACAAGTTAAACACTAATTATAATTAGGGATGATTTCATTATTTTATTCATTCTTATAATGGGATTTTGATCAATAACAATTAGGCGTTAGTATGGCTATTTAACAGTTAATTACAATGAGCGCTTAACTTGTTTTTGGTGCAATTGGGGCTAAGTACAAACATTAAATAATTTATATCAACTTTTATTTTTCGAAAAACATTATTCAATATGCAACATGAAATAAAATTATGGACATATTTTTAATAATTTTATTATTTGGGTGGAATTAGAGAAATTTAAAGAGTAATTTCTATTGACGCGGGACTCAAACACGCTGCCATGAATAATGCGCCTAATGCTTTTACAATTACGCTATCTGGACCACCTTGTGTACTTCATGGGCAAAATAGTGTCTGACCCTTCTAAGGCGCATATTACAATTCTCACTTCAAACACGGCGTCGCACGCCAACCCGAAAAGCACACGTGTGTAGTTAGTGTGCGTGCGGACGTGAAGTAGCAAATAGCCATCACATTGTGCGGTGACAATGAGACATATCTTCTTTTTCTTCTACTTAACGCATATTTTTATCATATAATACTGGCCTGAATCAAAATAAAACTTCATAGGAACATTGTTGGACAGTTATTTTTCTTTGTATTTTTCAAAGTTAATTTATCTGGTGCATCGACTGCAGCGTTACTTCACAATATAAAAATTGTAAGTAAGTCGCCAACTACTGAATCGTAAAAATTTTTAAAAAAATGTTTCACATTTACGGACAATATCTAGTAATTATCATTTGCTCTGTCTTATGAGTATACATCATGTGTCTGGCGAGAGCGACAGTGATTGTTGGCTTTGGCCGAGTCCTTTTTTTTAAATCTATGTTTAATTTTAGGACTATGGCCGCATTGCGACCATGTCAGTCCCATAGTACCTTTCCTAATAAACGAACCCATTCATGGCCGAGTTCTGGTGTTCGCTATTCTCTCTCGTTTCATTCGCGCTCTCATCGCCTGTGGGTATCCGAGCCCGCCCTCCCCGCCCCACCTCTTCACGGGATACGATACAAATACGACACAATGCATTTACTTTAAAAAGTGAGCATGTACTATTGCATACCAGGGATTGATTCTACAATGTTACTATGAAAATCTGTTTTTTATTATTTAATAAAATATGATGCAAAATTTGTGTACAATTATTATAAGCAGAGTAGGCATATTGATTTTTGCTACTTGCAGCAGCTGTCATAATATGGAGATGGCTTTTTCTAAAGGCTATAATTGAGTTTTTTTTAGATACACGTGAAAAGGTCATTGAAACATTAAGAGTTACTTGGTCACTATATGTTAATTATTGAAAAATATGAAATATATTTTAATTATTGCATTTTACTGATATTTTCCACTTATGCAGTAATTTCAATAAAGCGCAAAGCTGGCATATATTTCAAAAGAATAATTATCAATAAGGCTTAAGTATATGTCGATGCACAAAATAATTAATTTAAAAATATTTAATGAAGTCGTGGGAATCCCTGGATTTTTTTATTACGTCTTTTAGAAAAAGCCATCTCCATATGATGGAGACATGATGCAAGTAGCAAAAATCGATATACCAACTCCAATCACTGATTATAAGAATTGATAACAAAATTGCTGTTAAATATTATAACACATAAATTTTCCTTCGATCTAGACAAAAAAAGGGGGTTATAAAGAATTTAAATGTTTCTTCAGGTAACGCAGTAATATCTAACTATAATACTATAGTAAATTAATACCACTACATACCAAAATATACATATACTCAGTGTTTTATTAAGGGTGGTACACTTTTTATCTGGCATTATGGGACACAGTATAAAGATATAATTTCATTAAATGCTGACTTGAAAAAAAGCAGAGGAGACTTCGAAACATAAGACAATGAAGAATTTATTAGTCAGAAAGAGATATAAAAACAAATGTATTATTTATCGCACATTAAAAAAATTATGAGACTCTCTCACTTCTCAATCTCGGCATTACTGCATAAAGTTACATGTTATCCCGGGTGAGGGATTATTAAAATATTTTATCTTCATATTATTTTTTTTATTTGTTTTTTTATTTTTCTGTCAGTTCTTTGACATTCAACAGTAGGCGGGTTGTACACGCGTTTACTTGTGTTCACAGTTGAGTAGATCTTGTGAACCTTTTTTCTTTAGTGTTTCTCACAAACGCCAAGTTGTTGGGATGGTTACGTATTCTCACATTTAAACCATCTCTCCATTAATGTTTCACAAAATCAATGCTGGATGCCTTCAGTGACGCTTTCGAAGAATATGGGAGGCGACACTGGTTGTTCTCAGTGTCAATATTCTCAGAATAGCCGAAGAGGGATCGATGCTAGCAGAAACGTCACACCTGTTGGAGAACTAAAGTAGTTGCTCGCTAGTCTCTACCTCAATTGCCTTCCTCCTCTACTGCCAAATAGGCCCGGACACGCTCGGTGAAGACATTGTAAGCTGAGCTCATACGTATACTAATAAGTTACATATTTTAATGTAAAACAGTTTTATAATATTATTATATTATAGAATTATATTGTTTCTTTCTATATTACACATTAAAATTAGAATAAAGTATTTACCTAATTAATTACTAGATAAAATTCATAAAGTTTCATTATAAATAGTATTGCTTAAATTACTTTGTACAAATTAACTACCCAAACCTTTAATAACCCCAACGCGACAATATTAAGACGGATACGTCTTTTATCTCTTTCTTAATACAAATTTGACAATGCAACGCGCCCCTTAAGTCAGCCCCTCCACACTCTTCTATTATTTACTACAAGAGGCCACGAGTGAATGCGTGCCATACAATTAATTGTAAAATTGTCTGAGGGCCTGCCCCAGCCTGAGCCGTATGTAAAAATTCTTACAATTAATATCAAAAGTAAAGGACATAGGTACGGACAATTTAGTACGCGTCTAGTGCAGGAACATTTCATTATGTAGAAAAGAAATAATATAACTTTCGAGCGACTGCAAAAAGTAAGGAAGCATTTGTGATGGAGACAAATTTTGAAAAAGAGATTTGTCTGTCTGATTGTTCAGGTATATATGGATTATCGATGAAAAAAAAGGAATTTTGGAAAAAAATTACTGGTCAGCGTGTGTGCGTTGACATTGCACCCAAACCCATGATCGGATTGTGTAAAAAAATCACATTTACGAGTTTAAAAATATGGTCAGGAGGGTTTTTTTTTATTTAAAAAAAGAAATAAATATTGTCATAAATTTTTTTTGTATGAAATCAATTAACTCATAAATGGCTGTAAAGATTTTGCTTATATTTTTTTATGTTTTGCACATCGCCAACTTATTCTTAACCGAAGTGAGTATAATTTTGGTTTCTGCATGAAAACTCCATGAATAAAGGTAGCAGCCATAGTAACTGGGGCATTCATAAATTTGACCACACAAAATTTATCTTTAGTTAAAGGAAAGTTAGTAGGTTAGTTAGTTCGCCCGACGGTGTCTCAATAATAAATCATTACCATTTGACCATATTCAGACATCGTAGTAAACAATGATCTATATAATGAGACATTTACAATGACTGTGTCCGTGTGACAATGTATTTTGAAAGTGAAATCCCAGCACATATCTTTCAGGTGGCCAAACTGTGGAATTCACTGCCTAATGAAATCTTACCCACATAGTATAATTTTATAAGCCTTCAAAAAAGGCCTCGCCGGGCTGTTCTGCCACACAACTTCACAATAAGGTGGAGTCAGGGCAGTGCTTATGAGAGGACACAAGTAGAAGTGTGGTCCTGCTTGGCGTCCTTGGCGAGTTCCGCGTGGTGCTGTTTGGCCTGCACCGGGGGCGACTCCTTGCGCACCGACTGCTTGCACATCTCCTGAGCTTTCTGCGGCGGAGGCAGCTTTGGCTCCGTCTGTCAAATCATGCATATTGTTACGAGCTAGGTGTCTCGGGATAGAAAAATGGAAACACACAGGCTTCTTTACATCACGCAACTGCACCAATTTTGGCACCCTTAATGTCAATCAATCACCTTGTCCCTCAATCAGCTCAATACAGCTTGATGAATTAGGTAGGTGCCGTTTCAGCGCTTCTAATGGAACCGGCTACACTGAGCGAAACTTTTTTCAAAGCCGTTTTGGCTGACCTAAATTAAATACGGGCGGGTTAAACACTATGGCAGGAATGGAGGAAGATGTTGAACTAAGCTTGCATTGGCTTTTTCGAACGAAACGACGTGTTTTATATACAACACGTGAAAAAACACTTCCCACACGATATAACCTCACATACAATCAAAAACTCATTCGCTGAATGCATGGATTAAAAAGGATAGATAACTCATACATAAGCGAGCGGGGTAACCACGTACGTGCCCCAGGGGTACTGACAGTCCGTGCGCAAGAGGGAGACGGAAATATGACTGCGTCACACATTTACACGTACACGCATACGCAACGTCCTCCGCCCACGTGCCGTCTTCTTAACCCTTTCGTGGCGCCAGTTTGCCGAGGACGAGAATGAGTAATCCGTCCTTATTAATCCATGGCTGAATGTCTCCCGCGCCGACTGACTGATTATCATTCACTCCCTTCTCCTAGCTTCGCTTGTATCGCCTTGAAATGTCGCAAGGAACTCTCCCCTCTGCGGTAAATTAGGCCTTATATAGCAGGCTTCGAGTATTATCGCAAACTTTCTAGACTGGATTCTTTCTTACTACTACAAATAACATTCTAGTTAACGCATATTATAAAAAAGAACTATACCCCTCTCTGTCCCGAAATTGGTACTTCAATAATCCCATCTCACTCTACACACCTGCTAACCAATACATAAACACATAACAGGCATAAATCATTCACGAACAAACCGGATTATTTTCGCTCTCATCTAGTTCTATCTCTTTTCTCCTATCACATTAGAATAGAGCTATTCCTCACACACAAGCTGTCAATCAATAAGCAGAGGAGGGATTATTTGTACCTAACAAACAGCTGTTGACATTACGTACATGCGATCTCCACAGTCCTCGGACCGAGCTGTCGCACGCTTTCCAACCGCAGCTTAAGACACATCAATACAAAAGCTAACTCAATTCTTATGTATGGCTGCGAGTAAGATGACTACAAACTCGCTGACAACCTCTACATCTTTTCAAAACATCTTCGGAGTATTCCGGTCCAAAATTAAAACCGACAACGATCTCTGGGTAAAAACGCATGAGAGCCAATCGACCGGCAGATCAACCTGCCGCACTCTTCCACCTACACTACATTCCAAAGCAAACCCTGGACTGGAACCCATAATGCAAAAGAAGGTATGGTCATCTGAAATAGATCTTGAGGTGAACTTTCATGGACAAAGGAGCGCCTCTACCGTGCTAATATCACATAAGCGAGTGAAGAGACAACGACACAATTTCAACCAATCAGCCTGGCCATATTGAGTGCGTTAACGCTTACGATTGGTTGAGACCTCTCCACTCACTCGAGTGATATTACGCCGGTAGCAGCCCTGAACAGACTGGTTTCAGTTCGCTCCATGTCCATGCCCAATACAGGACAAGATGAAAACTCATTGTAGAGCCCTCTGCCCCAAATAAGGGACTTCAGTATGTACTGTCACCGTTCGCATGCGTTCAGCACAGACATCAGGAACGCTATCTGGCCACTGATCGCCAACATGAATGACTTGTAGCCGAGACAACAACTATCTCACCTGGTAACTGACAGACTTGACTTCGGCTTGCACGGCGGGAGTGCCCACGACGCTCATCCTCGACTTGAGTATGGACTGTCGCCGCTCGCGCGCGTTCAGCACAGACGTCAGGAAAGCAATCTGGTTACTGATCGCCAACATGAATGGCTTGTAGCCGAGACTGAAACAGAAAGTTACAGTTGTAACCATCAATATATTGAGCTGTAATTTTAGCTCTGACAGATGAATGACTCGGGGTATAGGTTTCCTCAATGTGAAGGAAAACATCATGAGGAAACGTATACACTAACAAAATATATTTTATGCAGAACTGGAAGTTTTCTGCAAAGCGGTAGTGTATATTTTTTTAAAGTTCTGATATGAGAGGTATATTATTTTGCACATATTAGGATTGTTTAATAAATATTCAATGCCATGTGGTTTAAGCTTACTGGAACCCCTCGGAACGCCACTAGATGCAGGCATTATCACAAATTCGCCTTTACAGTTAAATTGTAAACTCCCAAATGTTGGGCATAAGCTCATTTCACAATAAGTGGCACTGACATGAGTAGTCTCACCATTCACAGTCCGTCCAAGCGCAAATGTCTTGCAGGGCTCGCCTCAGCCGCCGCACGGCCTCCACAGTGACGTCGTTGGACCTGGCCGCGTTGGTGGTGCGCAGGACGGCCATGGCGTCACGCAACAACACCGCTAATATCAGCGACCACTCCAGACAGGACGCCTCCGTCATTAGCTGCAGTAGGTACCTGATAACAACATCATTCACATAGAAAATAATACAGAATAATTTTAAACAATAACAGCTTTAACCCGCTGGCTCAGTTTGACCACAGGTGCGGTCGGCGGGGCGCTAGTATCGGCCGTAAGGGCGGTGCGCTATACGGCGTGGAGCGCCGTCGAATTTTTAAGTTTCATTTGGATTTGACAGATATTTTCATAGGGATATAGGTATTCAATAATAAAAGACTTAATCACCAATACAATACAGTCATACTGAACCCACCAAAATATGTAATTTCCGATGAGAAATAATCAAGCAATTTTCAAATTTTTTACTATAGAAAGGTATAACACATAAGGTCTCATTTAGAACGTCCGTAGAATTACCATAGATATAAAAACGCATAGAAAAAGATACTCTAAAATCAACGAAAGATTTTGATTTTTTTTATGGAATTTTCCTCTTCACAACTCATTTTCCCCGAAATATTGCGAACTGTACACAGCAAGATGAGTCAGCTATAGAAAGAAGTTTAGTTTGCGCTAATAGGTTAGGCGATGACCGAGATATTTCAGAATCTCGAGAGCGGTGGCAGAGCGCGCCACGCCCGAGCGATGAAATACGTTAAGGGCGAGAATCGTGCGCGCGTGTGGCCAAAGGATTAATAGTGTTCTCATATATTTAACATTTACAGAACGCACTAAAGAGACAAATTTACGACGTACGTTACAATAACTTTATTGCTGCCTCCTCAAAACTTTAATTGCCTGACATACAACATTTTGCATTCATTGGGACGATATATAAGTTCTTCTTGATATACAATTAATGTCTCTTCAATTTCAAAATCTTCACATTTGTGCAACACAAGTGGATTGTCTGTGCACTGTGCACACTACTTAACCCTTACAGAAATAGTTGCACGGTACCTCAGCTGTACGTGAGCTCTGTGCGAGCCTCTCTCCGCCTGATGCTGGTGGAGTCTCTCCATGAGCGCCGCGTACTTCCTCTCCTCGCCTCCGACGCTGTCGGCGTTGCCGCCCGCTCCCCCGCCCCATACGCTGCCCCCCTCCGCTACGCTGCCCTCGCCCGCCGAACTGTCACCATCAATCAGTGAACTTATCAACATCACAAATAGTCATATCGTTAAGCGATAGCAACGTTGCAGTGCACCTATCACATAGCAGCGCGGTTGTTGAAGCTACACACGGGGGGTAGCCTCTACCACCGCCGCGGATCGTATTGGATCCGTCGTACGACGCCGGCGATATCCGCGCTTTACAGCTCAGACAGACAGCCACACAGCAAAGCAGATGAGGAAAGGCAAAGTGTCTCGCGCACTCGAGTGTCACGCCGGGAAAGGGCTACTGATGCAAACGTGGAAAGACTCTCAACACGTATATTTCGAATCAGTATATCAAAACTTCACGACTGCTGGCCGTTGGCGGGGACATTGACCCCCTCACGTCACTCAAAAAATACACACATGTGCGGGCGCCGGTCTCAGAACCACATACATACACATAGGTACACATTTAAACAAGACACACATACAACAATAAACACGCAAAACAACATAACATAAGGCACAAATAGTTAAAAGTTCTTCATATAGGTACGCATGCCTATTCATGTACGCAATCTTATTCTGCTTCATGGGAGTCGCTAACAGCGGCTTTTAAGTGAAAAGTCGGCTATGTCGCCATATCTCAGTGTACAACCGTAAAGGAAACACTGCGTATAAATCTAATACAAGAGTGAGAAATGCAATAGGACTCACCTGACAGGTCCCGGTGAGACGGGCGCTCCCGAGAGCATATTGGCACTTCTAAGCGGCAGACTCATGTAGCCGCTGTCGCCGCACAGACTGTCGCTGTCGCCGGTCGGTGGGAACGTGTCTGTCCACAATGTTAAGCAAGTCAGTTCACAGAGCATCAACGCTCTGCCTAGCTACTTAAAACAATATAACATGTTCACATTTCTCAATGGTTACGATGAACATTTGTCCTGAAAGTTCGTTATTAACTAAACGATCTCCCAAAACTTTAGTATTTTGTGTTATTGCAATATGTTAAGAAATAAAAATATTAAAACTTTGCTAAATCTGAAGTAACTTAGGAAGTACTCGGTATTTACAATACTTTTCAAATTAACGCGGGCGGTCGTTAAACAACATTTTGAAAACTTCCATCTCTTCTCGCGGCGACTTTACACAGTAAGTACTTGGTATTTATTTATGACTTTCTTCATTTTAAATAGTCACAAAAATTGTAAAATTAAGAAAGCTCGACCATTAGGTGGCAATGAGCGCTCGAGCCAAATATAATGTTCCGCCACTAAGAGGCAATGAGTGCTCGAGCCATATAGAATGTTCCACCACTAGGTGGTAATCCGCGCTCGAAATATATAGTGTTACGCCACTAGGAGGCAATGAGTGCTGAAGCCATATAGATTGTTCCACCACTAGGTGGCAAAGCGCGCTCAAGCCATATAGAATGTTCCGCCACTAGGAGGCAATGAGCGTTCGACCCAAATAGATTGTTCTGTCACTAGGTGACAATGTGCGCTCAAGCCATATAGGATGTTCCACCACTAGGAGGCCATGAGTGCTGAAGCCATATAGATTGTTCCACCACTAGGTGGCAAAGCGCGCTCAAGCCATATAGAATGTTCCGTCACTAGGAGGCAATGAGCGCTCGACCCAAATAGATTGTTCTGTCACTAGGTGACAATGTGCGCTCAAGCCATAAAGGATGTTCCACCACTAGGAGGCAATGAGTGCTCGAGCCACATAAATTGTTCCACAACTAGGTGGCAAAGCGCGCTCGAGCCATATGGAGCGTTCCGTCAATAGGTGGCAATGAGTGTTCTAGTCAAATAGATTGTTCCGTCACTAGGTAGGTAAGGCGTATTGTGAGATGACGATCTGACGGCGAGATGTAATACACATCTGATGAATTATACCAAAGATAAAGACATGAACATACTTACTGGTTACACTAGATTTCCTCTGCAGATAGAAGTCTACCGAGTGCTGTAACACTGGATATGGCCAAGCGAAGTCTTCGTGTAGTTTCTTAAGGCACCCCACGGCATTGTCGATTCTCGCCGCCCTTTCCCTTTGGAATAAGTAGAAGTTTTCAGGTAAGCTTCCGATCACTCTCAACCTATCCATATTCTGTAGGATTTCGAAGATCTCTCCATACATGAGCTCAGCGCTGATCTCAGCAGAACTACATTCTAAAAGAGACCCAAGTCGGAGCATTATACCATTTTAACAATTAACTCATAATAAAAAAAATTCTGAATTTTCTCGGTTACACAATACACAGACAGTTTTCTTTTGAGCAATTTTATTTTTAATGGACATCGACATGGATGGCTACATCACCTACTGCACCATACATGCGTGATACATGGTACGGGGTATTTATTATTTGGATTGAAAAAAAAAATTATATTTAAATAAAAATTTTATTGTGCTCTGACCATATTATAGCTAACGAACTATTTCCTGTTTCTCTTTATTTAATTATGCTTTATTACGCCGTTTTGGTGCACAGTGCACCGAAAGTTACGTAAAAAAACCATAACCCTTAAGAAAGGTGCTAAAGTTCCATTCAGGGTAAAACGTCCATTCCAACCAAAATGATCTCGAGAGGCTGGTAAGTGGAAGAATACCTCTCTCCGGCGAGCCAGGCGACGAGATGGAAGTCGAGGGAGGCGGCGAGCCGACCCAGTGAGTGCAACTTGCTGCTGCCGAGCAGGTGTCGCGCGTGACGCTGGATCATCATGTCGATGAAAAAGTCTTCGGCCGTTCCCGCCGCTTCCCTGTAACATTGCACAGTAGCTAAGTATAGTTATTGTCCTTGAAGGCGCCAACGTTAGGGAAACTGAACAATACATTCTGCCACATCAACTCCGTCCGAATCGAACGTACTCTGCCAATAAATATGAGTGTTACGGAACCATCGCCACTCACCACATACATTGGGTGGAAGATCTCAGCAGCGAGTTGATTCCACATCTTGGCCGTGCGTATTAGGAATGAGTTCTTGAACCACGTAGTTCGACATTTTGGCACGTCGACAACAAATATAGACGGAGACAACCCCTCCGATAGGTGGATAGATAGTAGAAAGGAGCATAAAGTCCTGAAGTCAAGTCTGAAAGAGCGGCAGACTAGCCATCGTGTAGCGACTTCGCAACGCTACTAGGTGGCGATCGCGAAACTCGTCGGTGTATTCTCGCTGAGAGACGTGAGGTACGTGCTCACTCGCACTCGCCGTCAAGCTTATGCACCCTGGGCGCAACCTAGGTGGAACTCAGAAGATAGCAGTCAAAATTAATGCAGAAGGAAGGAGAAGGAGGTAGAAGGACCATAACCATTTAGCGGGAATAGGGCGTGAAGCGAGTTTGCACAATCTCCGTAGAACAGCTTGTAGAAGACACAAATGGAAGCTACTTCTCTGCGATGGCGGAGTGTATGTAGCTTGCAAGTCATTTTGTTATCTCCTACTATCCGCTTAGCTCGCCTCTCTATCGCAACTAAAGGCCGAAAGATGGCATTATGATAAGCCATTCCATTCCAGTCCTTGTTGAGGACTCCCAACTTTTCACCTGCTACTTTGGCTTTATTAGAGATATGTGAACCAAAGTTTAGGTCCGGAGACAGATTCACTCCTAGTAGTCCTAGGCTATTCGCGAGCTTCGAGCTGTTGAGGACTTCCAACTTTTTACCTTCTACTTTAGCTTCATCAGTGATATGTGAACTATAATTTAGGTCCGGAGACAGGTTCATTCCAAGTAGTCCTAGGATATTCACGAGCTCCACCTGCTGTCCAAGGAAAGTGGGCGTGCATTTGAATTCCACCTTTTTGGCGGAGAAAAGGCAAGCTTGTATCTTTAACACATTAAAGCTGACGAGATTGGATTCGCCCCAGTTTATTCTTACGCATACTCATTCCTAAGACGCATATTCAATACGTGGAATAGACTCCATGCGGAGATCTTCTTTAGTTCCCCTAACATAGGGGCCTTTAAGAGTACGGTGGGTGAACAAGCACTTGTTGAGTCTGCGTGGTGTTCGATCGCGTGATGTCTTCAGCTCAGTCGATGCTGCAAGCACGACTGGAGTCAACTATCGACCGGCTATTAAATTTAAAAAATAAAGTGTGAATGAAAAATTATTCGCACGAGCGATGAATATATGACCTTAGCCTCCTACTGACACTAAGAAAAGTGTTAAAAGAAAGTTCTCATTCTTATAGAGTGTCTAAGTCCTCAGACATCGGGATTGTGTCAGGAGCGTTAGTCCGATCCGTCGCCTCAGCTTGAGATTGTACCCTTTTATGGTTCTCAATGGATAATCATCCCAGTACGATGTCTGCTGCTTGTATTAGAGTTCTTCGGAAATCAGACTGACAGAAGGACGGCTAAAATTGCTTTGCTAATAGGGTTGGTTTTGACAAAACCTTAAAAAGTTATACATACTTATCGGCTCTGGCTGTGGGGACGGACTTCTTCCTCTTGACGGCGGCGGTGGCGGTGGCCCGCGCGGCCGGGGGCTGGGAGCCTGCCCCCGAGCCCGTACCTCCTCCAGCCCCCCCGGCGCCGCCTCCGACCGCCCCCGTGTCGCCCTCAGTGCGTGGTGTTGCCGTCGTACTGAAGCTGCGTCCTCGACCGGCCGCCAGCTATCACAGTCGGTATAATCACTAGTTATAAGAGAGCCATGCAAGACCAGGATATAAGACCAGTGCGTACTCCCGATCATGACATACTGATGTAGCGAGCCATGCTGGGAAGATCGCTACGAGACAAGGTGCGAAACGAAGAATTTCGCCGAAGCACCAAAGTAAATACCTACTACTTTGGTGCGTTGGCGAAATTCTCCGGGTGACAAAGCTTAAATGGCATAGGCTGGACACGTGAGCCGCAGACATGACGGCTTTTGGAGGTCATGCGTCCTACACTGGCATCCTTGGACAGGAAAGCGAAGTGTGGGAAGACCACCCGCCAGGTGGGATGAAGACATCCGGTACCACGGGCAAACGATGGATTCATGATACCAAGTGCCGGGAAGGTTGCAAGAAAATTGGAGAGGCGTGTGTCCAGCAGTGGACGGTCAAACGCTGATGTGATGATAAGAGAGTACTGAGAGAAATGTACCTTTTTGTTGATTTTTTGCTAACTAAGTAAAAAAATGATTCTCCGTCTGTCGCCATCTTTGTTCGTTATAACTGAAAAACGTGTAATTTTATCGTGACGAGGTTTTTACAATACAATTCAGTGTCATCGCGAATGTGCACTAGTCAAATATCATCACCGTAGTACAACAAAAACTGGCGAAGTGTAACGTTCAGGCGACGCGGTTCGCGTTTACCTCTAAATATTCGGGTGGAGCCGCATGCACAGTGAGTATAATATAAGGGTAGTACCTGCATGGTACCGAGTATGACGGAGAGGTCCTCAGCGTTGGGTGAGACGGGCTGCGGCTGTGCAATCTGTCCATACTTAGCCTGTACGTTCAGTGAGTTCCGCGGCGAGTCCACGTCGTTTGGATCTGAAAAGTCAAAGGAATATATTGAAGGAAAGGAAGGTGTTGAACTCAGCACTCAATGGCGTCACCGAACATATCCGGGCCCATTGGTATTAGAAAAGTGTGTCCATCGGGACCACCAGGCGGCGCCGCCAAACTCCTTTGCGCACTACGTTTCGACCCACTGCAGGTCCTCGTTAGCTAGTTTGCGATAACTAGTACGTGAAGAATTCTTATTGCCGGTCTCGCCCTCGACAGCCCTCTCTCTACCTATCCGTATCCACATAGCATGTGCTTGGCAGTGCCTACGAATTCCTTACATGGGCTATTTGTAGATTTCCTACACTATTAGTACATTTTCTCCATCGAACCAGGTTAAATGAATGAATGAATACTTTATTGCACACAAGAAAATTACAGATAAAAAACATGATAAAAGAAGACAAGGAAGTGCAAAGGCGGACTTAACCCTAAAGAGTGTTTCTGCCAGTCAACTGTCTGCTAATCTGTGATCACATGAATTTTCAGGATAATTGAAAGTTCCATTCCATTCATCCTTTGCTCACTCACCTTTCTTTGCACAATTGCCTTCTCTTGTGAGCAAACTTCCCAACTCCTTGACGTGTTCAAGTTTTTCGTCTCTTTTTCTTAGATTGGCCTCAATAACTTCACCGTCTTTCACAAACACCACGAGCTTCTGGTCTTACTTGTGTTTTTCATTGTGTATATAATCACTGTAGTTTATATTTATTTAAAGCTGAACTAAGTAGGTACACGACGAGGAAACTCACATCTATGAAGCACGGCCTCAGCCTTCCGATGGTGACCTTGGATATGTTGGTGGCGAGCTCCACGCACAGGAGGCCTATGGCGAAGGTGACGAGGACGGAGTAGCAGCCTCGCAGCCAACTGGGGATCGCCAGCCCCAGGCAGCGGCGTGCTTCCTCCTTGCGCCGGCATAGCGTGCTGATCTCTCCGATTATAATCTGCAAAATAACGTTTAGGTTAGTTTGGCTTTATTTTTTATTTTTTTTTTTTATTTTGAACTTTTAGAGAAACAAGCAGTATACAATACACATGTAGTTAGGATCCTTAAAACTAAAACATAAACCGGTAAAGTTTCTACACTTATATAAATAAATCCTATAAATAATTATGTCAACAAAACTGAGATTTGTAAAGACAGTAATTAATTTATACATTATGTTTAAATATAGAACAACAGAGGAACCAAAAATAAAAGTTAGAAAACTTACTTATGCATGTATTAAGTAACTAATTCAGAAAAAAAAGTCAACAGAAAACTTGTCGAATAATTATTCAAATTATTTACCCAAAGATATGTACCTATTTAAAAATTTTGTGGCAGTGTTTTTTAAATTGCATATAAATTAGTGTTGATGAAATTGTGTCAGATTGGCCGAGCGGGCTAGAGCGCGCCTCTCAAGCGAGAGGTGCGGGTTCGATACCCACTGGGAGCACAATATTTACTTAAGAATTTGTGCTAAATGGGCCGCTGACAATAGGGCAGAGCCGTCCATTCACCTCACACATTTCGTCCAACGTTAAAAAACGCTACAGATATAAATACATCAATACAAAACCCCACTCCAACTATCATTGCCGCGCTTTACGGGTCCAGAAACCCATCAAGTGGCAAGTAGATTGATTATAATATAATTATAATGAATATAATTATAATTATATTTAATAAGATGTAGGTGTGTCATCATCTGGTAATTCCAAAAACTGATTTTTTTTTTTTATTGATATTGACACGGTTTGGCTACATCACCTACAACGTCTGGTGTGAGCCCATAACACCGGGTGAACTATAGGTGCTATGTCAGTGCTTCCCCCTTTGATCTTGCCGGCTACACTGAACTGGTCGGAAAACACGAACTATTTACATAGCCGTTT
>WYDE02132018.1:0-11345 GCA_009867175.2 Adela reaumurella
TGCTCTTTCCAGCTATACATATTTCAGAGTTACTTTATGTTCCCAACCGAAATCGGCCTGGGCTCTCTGTCTATTAGGTGATGTAGCCTTCCGTGTCAGTTTCCACAAGAAAAGAGTTGGTTTCGCGGGCGGGATGTACCGTACCTTTGTGGTTTTTTTATAGTGATTCAGCGCGCCACGAGTGCTTCTAATATAAATATATAAATTGAACAAAATATATATAACGAAACGAATATATTTCTACGGTCGGACGTGTACCGTACTTCGCGATTTTAATATATATTCGATTATAACTCGAGAAAGTATGAATCAATTCACTTATGACTTTCACGGATGTATTCTGTATTCTATAACAACTGAAAGTCCTTTTATTCTATGTGCAATCACGGTATTTCTACGGAAGTCTGAGCAGTGAACATTTACCCTCGCCTTTACCTTAATTATTTAATTATATAATATAAATATTTAAATTCATAAATTACATAAACTGGCTTGACACAACAGACGTTGTCCAGCACAAATGTCCACGGCAAACAGCTGTCATAGCACATTGCCCTACCCCTACCTCAACCCATACGTAAGGGTAAGGTAGGATTTGGCGGATGGCAAGGAGTAGGTCCTTGCCATCCCCCAAATCCTACCTTACCCCTACCCTACATCCTACTCTTAACCCTATCCTTAATCTTAACCCTACCCCACCCCAACCCGGAAAATAAAAAAAAACTATTTCTGAAACTCTACAACATCGCTTTCTTTCCATACAAAATTTACAAGACAATGAATTATCTTCATAATTTTTTTTTCTTGATGTTATACCCATGTTTTAATAGTTATTCTGCTCTTCGGGGCGGAGACAAATCCAACAACTCACATCATGAAAATCGGTCAACCCTTTCTTGAGTTATAAATGGTTTAACTAAACCGACTTTGTTTTTTTTATATATAGAAGAATTAGGACAGAAGAGATAGAATAAGAAATAGAAGATATCAATCATGTCTATAGAAACAAAAGACAGTATAAGAAAATAAATATCTCCTTGCATATATTATTATAGTATGAGTACAAAATCTTACGTGTAAGTATTTATGTAAAGGTGAATTTTCAATCTGATTAACATATCCAAAATTTTGAAAGTTGATCAACGGCGAAAGTAACGTATAAAACAGGTGAAGGCAAAAACGACAAAAAATAAAAGAAAGTGCTCGAGAAAAAGGCTTTGCTTAATTCAAAAGTCACTGAAGTTAAAATGCAGTTTGACAGAAACAGATCAAATTAGTGGTGGTCTCTGAGTTTTAATTGGGGCCATATCGGTAGCAGAATGGAAAGTTACCGACGAAGGGCTTTTTGAAAATATATGCTTTACTTTATTTCTAAAAGTGAAAGGTACAGTAGATTTTAAACTTTAACAGGGTAAAAAATTTTCCATAGTGAGATAGCTATTTAAGAAGCTACATTTTAAAGTTATATCCCATACAAAAATGTCGCAGAACTGCTCTTAGCTGAAACCTGTTTTGTACATCAAAACATATCAGATTTAGATTTTTTTTCTTTCATTGATTTATAGAACCTAGTAGCTAGGCTTCTATGTTTATTTATTGAAATATTAAATACTGAATATGCATGATTTTTAACTAAAATTTATCAATATAAAAGTGCTTAAAAATCGGTTCCTTATAGAAAAACTAACTTTTTTAAAACATAGCAGCCTAGCTACTAGGTTCTATAAATTAATGAAAGAAAAGAAATGTAAATCAGATATGTTTTATGTAGAAAACAAGTTTCTGGTAAGAGCAGTTCTGCGACATTTTGGTATGGGATATAATTTTAAAATGCAGCCTCTTAAAGATTGCGGAATAGCCTAGTCGGTGAGCGCGCATCTCAGAGGTCGTGGGTTCTATACCAGGTATGCACACAATTTTTTCAGATTTCAAAACCTCGGTCAAAATTTGTGTTCAAAATTACAATGTACCCCTGTGAAGGAAAACACGGTGAGGAAACCTGTACACTAAAAATACGAATGTGTTGTAGTGTATGAAGGTTGACAGGAAGAGATTGCCTCCGGCAATAAGTCCGCCGCCTGCTAAGCAGAAAAGTCTATATTTATTTATTTACATATTAAGTCTTCTTTCGGGGCCTGCATAATCTCCTTATGTAAAAGGTTAATCCAATGTGAAACAACGCATTCCGATAATGTTAATACTTTTGAATAGACATCGTTTAAGCTATGTACATATGTTCCTCGCCCCACTGCTTGTTACAGGCCTCTCTCACTTACATGATATGACAGGATTTTAGTCATACACTTCCACGGTGACCAATCGGCTTGGAAGTGGGTTTCCTCACGAAGTTTTCCTTCACCGGAGTGTCACCGGCCATTTCGCACAAATTCTAAAGTAATATTGTGCTCCCAGTGGGTCTCGAACCAACACCTCGCGCTTGAGAGACGCGCTCTTGCCCGCTCGGCCAATCTGACACTATGCAGCAATATCCAAATTGTAGTTAATGTGGAATAAGAAATAACTGAAATTTCGATTTTTCAGTTATTTTTTAATTTATGTAGACTTTCAGATCTTTTGCTGTACGTAATAGATAAAAATCTTAAAAGCGCACCAACATAGCTTAAACCTTCATCTACACAACAGTTCCAACAACATAGGAGATTAAAGTGGCAAAGATAAAATGGCAGTGGGCTGGACACGTGAGCCGCAGGGATGACGGGCGTTGGTGCACGCGCGTCCTACTCTGGCGACCTTGGACAGGTAAGCGAAATGGTAATACCGCCCGCCAGGTGGGACGGCGACGTCAGGTACGTCGTGGGCAAACGATGGATTCGTGTAGCCGAGTGCCGGAAGGATTGAAAACAAATTGGAGAGGCGTATGGCCAGCAGTGGACGGTTAAACGCTGATGATGATGATTAGATTAAAAGCAATTTGCAAAGAGATTTGTATCGTACGGAAAACACGAACGTCGTTTTGTTCGTGTTTTCCGTCCAGTTCAGTGTAGCCGGATCGATTTGAGGAAATCACTGACATTGCACCTACCTAATTCACCATGGTAAATTAGGTTTACATTACTGGTCCAAAAAAAAACTGGTACATTAGGTGTTGTAGCCATCCGGCGTATCCATAAAGAAAAATGTGAAGCATGTAAATTAAAGTGATTTGATAATTTCTTTGGGCGAGCGAAGCGGACCAGCGTCTCTACCGGTCTAACATCACATGAGTGAGTGAAAAGGTCTCAACCAATCGTAAACGTTAACGTACTTGACCCTGCCAGTCTGATTGGTTGAAATCGTGGCGTTGTCTCTTCACTCGTTCATGTGATAATAGCGCGGTAGCGGCCCAGGAAATTTTTAAGTAATATTTGGGGGAAGTGAGCCCAAATCAATATGACGATAATTAATACAAAAATAATAATTGTAAAATGTTTTTTTTAGTACGAAAAAAAAATGCATCATGCGAGTGAGGACCGTGTTTACACACAACCACACACTGTATACTCCATAACAAACATTCACAGTCGCAGATTCGAAGAAGCGAAAACGACGTGAGGTGAGACGTGATGCGACGTGCCAAACGGAACCCACACCGTGGAGTCACAAATGTTGGAGACGAACCGCTTTAATAAACAAGAGAAAATATTATAATAACAGGTCTTTAACTATGAAATTGGAGATTTTTTAAATTTTTAAATTAATTATCTGTGTGTTGTATTCAAATAAATTTTATTCGAAAGCCATGTTATTGTAATTACAAATTAAGTAATTTTTTATATAGTGTTTTGTTTTTGTGAAATAGTGGTAGTTTTTGGCGCTATGGATAAATTTAAAATTCGTACAATTTTGGTATATGAGCTCCTACGTGGAAATACCGCTGCGCAAACAACACGAGACTTTAACGACTTGTACTGGCCTAACACTCGCATAAACACGGTGCATTATTGGTTCAATCGTTTTAGATCTGGAAATTTTGAGTTGAAGAACGAGCCTCGCGGTTGGCCTGTACCCGAAGTTAAGCATTGCCGGGCGCGGTCAGTGCTGCGGTTAAGTGCTGGCATGGCACCACCTACATAACTCACCAAGATGTTTAGACTGACATCACTGGTACCAGAAGAGCTAGTGCATTAGGTGATGTAGCCATCTGTGTCAGTTTCCATAAAAAAAATCGATAACGACGAATTGAAGGCGATAATGGAATCGGATCCAACTCATTCTTCGGCTTTGGTTTTGGTGTTAGCGTCAAAACAACATTGAAGCACATGCTGAGTCAAATCGGAAAGATAAAAAAGCTAGATAAGTGGGTGCCACAAGAAGTCGACTTACGCGTCGAAGTATGCATAGTACTACTGAATCAGCATAGAAACGAGGGACTTATAAATCTAATTGTTACCTGCGATGAAAACTGGATCCTATACGACAACCGCAAGCGTTCGTCGCAGTGGGTGGTCCTGGGTTTAGCCCCTAATCAGTGCGCAAAAAAAAAAAAAGATTACCCATGGGAATATGATGGTGACTGTCTGATGGACCAGAGCTGATACCGCGCTTTTATCACATGAACGAGTGAAGAGATAACGCCACGACTTCAACCAATCAGACTAGCCGTGTCGAGTACGTTAACGCTTACGATTGGTTGAAACCTCTTCGCTCACTCCAGTGATACTACGCCGGTAGAGGCACAGGGCCAGACTTGTACATCACAGCTTCTTACCAAATTCTATTGCCAAGAATTGCAAACAATGATGCAGAAGCTCGCAATTCAACAACAAAGACTGGTCAATCGCTTTTCCCCATTGCTTCTCCAAGACAACGCGCGAGCTCACACTTTACTGCAGACTATCGCAAAGCTACAAGATTTACAGCTGGAAAATGTCCGTCACCCACTGTAGTCACCGGACCATGCTCCAACAGATTTATACTTTTTACAAAATGTAGACAATTCTTTAAGTGCGAAAATATTCAACACCAGAGAGGCAGTACACAACGGTTCGCTGACTTCATCGCCTCTCGTCAAGCAATCTTCTACAGTAAAGGAATAAAGAAACTGCCATCAAAATGGCAAAATTTTATAGATAATTTTGGGCTAGTACTTTAGATTAGCTAAAATAAAAAAATAACCAAAACTTTTATATTTTAAAACTTTCATACAACTCTCCAATTTCATAGGTAAATACCTATCATAATGGTTTAATTTTAATTGTGCTTACATATTTTTAAATTTTACAATTTTCAAATTGGCGCCTCGATAAAATTTTCAAATTAAAATTTGTTTAAAATAAAATAATTTTAATTGATTTATTAAGTTAAAAAAACATGCAACGCGTTCAAGTATACATTGGTCCTTACACTAAATTCGCATCTGTCTCGCAGGAGCCTTTCTTCGATAAGTCTTTGTGAGTATGCCTTTTGCGACCGGCGCGGCGGCCGGGGCGTCCTCTCACTCGATTGAGTGAGTGAGAGGTGCGAGCGGGAAGCACACTGATTTTGCATACATCACTATTTGTGTCACTTTTTTATTATTATTGAGAGCGTGACATATGGCGCCGAGCTACCAAGTATGTGACTAACGACGCCCATGGACATTCGTTTTTTTGCGGGGGTTGCAAATGCCATCCGGCCCGCCAGGTACCTATTGGCGCCGCTCTTGAAGGATTCGATACTCTACATGGAGGGAAATATGTGGTCACAGTCCGTTGTCAGAACTATACTTCTGGCATGGATTTCTCGCACCTATAATCCTTATATGTATGGATGGAGCACAGACCATAGGCTTAGTGGTCTTTGGGATGGAGGAGTGGCACCCCCATCCCATCGTCTAGGTTGGAATTCCTCGCAAAGAGAGACACCAATAAGTCGGCCTTCTCCTTTGCGTAGTGAGCTAGTGCGCCTCCAGTACACTGCAATACCTGTGGCACTACCTTTCATTATTCTAAACCAAGAAGTTATATTTGGCGAGGCCGATGGCCGAGGTGAGTGTAGATAATAAATGCGGGCAGCATTTCACAATTCCAAACCAAGAAGTAATTTCAGGCAAGGCCTTGCTGTGTTCAGTTAACTAGTTCACAATCCAAACCAAGACATAACTCATACTGCACGCAGCTCGGCCTTCGGCCTCGCTTAAACTTACTTTTCGGTTGGAATTCTTAAATGGTTGGATGGACATTAGGTTTTAGCGGCGATTTCGAATGCCATGCCGGCCTGACAGGTGCCTTTTCACGCCCCTCTTGAAGGACTCGAGACTGTACATGGAGGGAAATACATGGACAGGGAGAGCGTTCCAGAGTTTACCGGGTCTCTATATGAAAGATCTACAGGACCTATTGGTACGCGACGAGCGTCTCAATGGTGCCGATACATTGCACCTTGCAGCTGTCAAAACTGACAGAGGCGTCTCGCGCTCACATGGCCATTTGTCGTTCGTGTGAATTCTTTGATTGTGTATGTTCGACTTTGTCGTCCGTGTGAATGCTTTGATAGTGTGTGTTCGTTCCATAGTTGATTATTAAGCATGGTGCTGGTAGCGGATAGGTATGATGTTTTGCTACGAGGGTGGGTTCGAATCTCGGTAGGGTCGTCATTTTTTTTGTATTATTTATATAATACTAAGTACATACTTAAAGTATTTCAGTTGAAAACGACATGAAAAACCCCGACACGGAGGCCGATTGGTTAGGGAGGTTTATTGAATAGATGCGGAAGCAACGCATCTCTTCAATAAACTTCCCGAGGGTTATTTTTCTTTTGTAAACCACATAAAATAATGCGTATAATTCGTAATAAATTATCTCAACTCAATAGATAGTCATCCACATCCACGCTCCTAGGCAGACAGACTTCTTCTTCTTTGTTTGTTTGACAGCTGCAAGGTGAAAAGTATCGGCACCATTGAGACGCTCGTCGCTATCGCGGTAGGCTACATAAACGTTTCAAATACTTAACTTCCACAAAGACATATAAACCAAAAAGTACAGGTGAACAGATTAACGATCCCACAGGCGGTCTTAGCATATCATCAAACTGCAGAGTCTCAAATTACCGTATCACCAAACTGAGGAGCACTGAGCATCTTCTACTCAACATTGCTCACTCCACTTGGCAGGTACAGTCACTACATTGGTAAAGACAATAATAAATAATGCGACACTGTTGGATGGTACACCTCGTGTCTTGGGACATCGTGTAGGTGCGACCGTGATGCATGCTGACCTGCAGGTGCCATTCACCCTATCAATATTATGAGAGTTGACACAATAAACTATTTATTAATCATTTTTTTAACTTTTTTATATGAAAAGTTACTCTTCATAACTTTAGTTTCGGTGCAAGTTTTTTTGTTATACGATAAGAATTGACGAAGTTAGCGAAATTTAAAGCGAAAAAATTTAAAGCGCTGGAATAAACGATAGCTTCCTGGAGACCACACCACCGTAGCGTATAAAAACAAGTACAGCCCCGCCCCCTTTTCTACCACGTGTGACGTCATATCGTGTGATATCGGACGAGGCGGGCGTTTTCAGTACATTCGTTTTATTTAAAAAAATTGATTGCAAATGTATTGTCTAAGATACGAAGAACTCAGGAAAATTATAAACCAGTCGCTAGATTTTATTTCGTGTTCATACATAAGTAGGCATTTGAGAGATCAACGGCAGTCATGTCGAGATGGTAGGTAGATATGCTAAGTTGCATCGGAGGCGACAATAACCTCATAAAAATGTGCGAGAGCACACGAGAGAGAATTCATTTTTATGACCTTGGAATAATGTGCTTCTGTCTGGTTAGTGTTAGGGTCCATTATTATTTTTCGAAGTGTGGGAATGTTAGCTTAAGATACACATAATAATTTAAATGTGGTGAATACGGCTGACCTTAACAGTTTATCTTAATTATATTAAGGGACGGAAAATGCCTAATTTATTTCATCTTGAGAATGCGCGTAAATAAAACTTTAAATAATGAATAACCAAATTTTAAGAAGAATAATGAATATGCATTCAATTCGAATTCTCGGTAGGTGATTTGGATGTATTATGAGATCATGTATGTCAGTGCCGGATTTATACTTTTCATAAGTACAGGCCACTTCATATGCGCCGCCCCTTCGCCCTGCCTATAATTACCCATCAATCATAATCACTCACTTGTAGGCTTTTATTAGGTAAGTAACAATAATTGTAAGTATTTAAATATAGGTTAAGTAGGTACCTATTGAAAAGTTAAATAAACGTATGAATTATTCATGAAGTAAAAGTGTAAAATTAAATATGAATAAAGTTTTTTACGAGATTTTATAGGCAAAATCATCTATAATATAGTAATATTTCATGGTGCTCATTATTTCTGTCTATATGTATAGAAGAGCCTAGGCGTGTAATTTTTTTTTGTGACAATTAAGGCTTTTGATATTTCTTCACTTGTTTTAAACAAGAAAAGCTCTTTCTCAAGAAGAATTATTTTTATTAGGTTACTAAAATTAAAGCGAGTGATAGCCGCAATTTTTTATAAAATCTTTGAGAGAAGTAAGCCAATATCACCAGTACGGTGCATTTGAAAGTACTTGAACTATTGTAATGTAATCACATAATTGGACGAGAGAATCCTATTAATATTCATGAGATAACTCGGAGAAATATGCGAAAATAAAATCCGACCGTGCCTTTGAAAGGAAGCTAACAATTGTAATGTAATCTTATGAGTGGACGAGCGAAGCTAGCCGCAAATGTTTATTAATTAACTTGTAAAAGTGATATTTTGTCCATACGATTTGAGCACACAATCATTGCTATGTTCTGGCTATGTGTATGTGTGTGTGATGTGATATGTGTGTGCGATGCTTTTGTCGCGCGTTTTCAGCGCCGCCCTCACGACATTGCACGGGGGCGCCCGGTGCGGTCGCACCGCTCGAACCAATCGAGAGCCGCCACTGGCTTTATCCACCAGGTTGTATTCACATTTTATTAACACAGAGTGATAGGAATGAGTATGTGGACTTAAATGTAAATTACACATTTATTAATTAATAGGAAACTATCTAACCATAAGTGAATTGTTTGATTTGATTTATTTTTAATTTTTGACGTTTATAATCGCGCTAAAAGCTAACTGTTTACCAAAGCTAGTAAGGTGAAATCTGCCGCCCTAGGCCTTGGCCGCCCCATGGCCGCGGCCTCACCAGCCTATTTACAAATCCAGGCTATTCCGATTGAGCTAGAATTTCCAAAGTGTTAAGATTTTCGTATTCTTTCTAAATGATATGTAGCTCAATCGGAATGACACATACATAAGCACATATTACAGCTAGATCACCTACCGAGAACTTGAATACAATGAATTTTTATTATACTTCTTGAAATTTATGTTATTAATTATTTAAAATTTTGTTTAAGCGCATTCTTGAGATGAAAGAACACAAATTTAAAGAAGAATTATGAAAATTATTTCTATTCCAATTCTCGGTAGGTGATTTAGCTGTAATATGAGATGATATGGGTAAGTCTGTGATATTTCGATTAAGCTAGAATTTCCAAAATTTCAAGATTTTCGTATTAATTCTAAATGTTAGCTCAATCGGAATGACACAGTCTGACATATTATCTCATATTACAGTTAAATAGCCTACCGAGAATTCGAATTAAAAGAATTTTCATTATTCTACTTGTAGGTAATTCGTGTTATTAATTATTTAAAATTTTATTTACGCTCCTTCTTGTGATGAAAGAAATCAGGTCTTAACTAAAACCATTCGGTACGACTATACTAAATCGTCTTTCGTTGAGTGCATAATCTCATTATGTAAAACTAATGTAACCTATTCCGATAATTTTGATGCTGTACTTCAGATACATGTTTAAGCTATGTTTGTAAGTTTTAAAAAAAGTCATAAGTATATGACGTGCAGCAAAGGGAACGTCTAAATATTCAATGTGTCAGTAATTTTTTAAACATGTTTAAGTACTTTTTATTTTGATGTTGTTTAATAACGTAAAACAATAAAAACGTACAAACATAGTATAAATCTCCTTTTGTATTTAAACAGTATCAACATTATAGGAATCTTTTAATGTTTTGCATGTAGTCCTAAATAGATGATTTTGCACTCGGTGTAAATGTTTTTTGATGTGGTGTGATCAAAATAATGGTGGTTTTCGATTTCGACCTCATTCAAGTAAAAAATACCTATTGACAGATTTAGGATCTGAATTTTTAATGAGACCACCACCGTTATTTTATGCACATAAGATCAAAATACATTTTCTCCGAGTGCAAAATGATCCATGTAGAACTAGATAGTCTAGGAGGTAGCGAAGATTTCGGGACCAAAAGAACTTAAGGCTGAAGTTTCATGGCAGGTAGGGGACTCATCACCATCCATTACTGATGTGAAAACCGCAAGTCTGCCGGAGCGGAGCGCAGAGGTTGAGTTACTTATTTATGGCGCCTTAACGGATCGTGTTGACGTCTCATTCGCAGTCGGTGTGTCAGCTTTGAGGACTCTGGTGGCCCACTGCTTCTACCGGCTCGACTTATCACCGGGTGTGGTGGGGAACCCAGTCAGCCATGTGGTCTACCACACCGCAAGTGTGTCTTGCTACGATTTGTTGTCATGATGTGACTAAACAATGTATTAGTATTTACAGCATCTTGCCATGATGCAAGTGTTTCAACCATAGGTAGGTGTTTCATGTATGAAGCCGCCACACGTCTAGTTTTATTTCTGACCTCCGAGGAAACTTGTCAAATTTAGATTTGCGCGTTTCAATCACACTTACCAAAGAATAATTAAAAGTGACAAGGTTCCTCAGACGTCAGAAATCATTAAAAAATGTTGTATTAAGGTGTACAATATCTATAGATGATTTTTACTAAAAAATAAGTAGTTACAGGCTCTGGTATTCGGCCAATTTAGACATAACATTAAGGAAAAATAGAGATGGATTAGGGCCAAATTACAAGCTTATTTTACGATTTTCAACATAACTACTGTAACTCTAGTTACGGTAGTTTGACGGCAGAGCATAACCGAAGACATTCCGTGGAACTTCTGGTTGAGTTCTGACCACGCCATCTATCGGCATAAAGGCAAGAGATTTATTCGTCTTGATAAACTGTCTCTGGCTGGATGGACTTGCTTGCGAGCAGCCTCCGCATAGCGCGTGGTGGCGAAAGTTGCAACTGACTTCGTCAATGCGATACTAGATGGCGCTCCGCATTAAAGGTGATATGCCTTGCCAGGGTCCTGTTCCAAGAAATTATCTAAAACCGGGGAATTTTTTTTTATTTTTAACTAGATAATGGGGCGACTAGGAACGACCAAGTCGAAAAATTGCCGCGATTTTCAAATTGGTTTA
>WYDE02132128.1:0-11343 GCA_009867175.2 Adela reaumurella
GAGAGCGACTTACTTTTGTCGACGTTTCGTCTCCACTCTGGAGACACTCATACCGCGTCAACCGAAAACATTAATATAATGTGTAACAGCGGCAAAAGCATCATGATGGGCGATACGTTTTTATGTATGAATGAAGTTACTTCGTCTCGCCCGAAAAAGTCCATACATAAAAACCCATCGCCCATCGTCGCGCACAGATTATAACTCGTTCAGAATTCGGGCCCTGCTTCCCCGTGAGCCTCGCGGATGAGGCATCGGTCGGCGCAGCGTTGGCCCTCAGTTGGCTTACAAACTCGACTTTTTACAAATAACTTCGTTGTTTATTTATGTACAATGACGATTCATATGTACATATCTGTTGAGTCACATTAAAGATATATACCTATATATAGATTGAGAAATTGTGTATTGCGACTAATTGCGAGAGCGTTGTGGTCTGAAAGAAGATAAAGTAACAAGGATTGAGAAAGAGATGCTTCGGTGGTTCATCATGTTGGAAGAATGGATGATGGAATACTTACGAAAGCTCGCACGTACTGGGTACTCACGTACCCAGAAGCCCAAAGTAGATCGAGCATGTGCTCAAAAAGGGGCAAGTGCGCAGCATCGACATGCTTGTATGAAGAACATTATGAGAGTGAAAGAAGCGGCAGAGCTGTGTCAGGCAGAATCGTTTCACGTGGAGATCCGTTGTCTCTGCCTACCCCGCTGGGAAACCATGCGTCTGCCGGCTAAATAAGTAAAGAGCACGTTGCCCGTTGAATTATGTCTCGCGGCGCGCGCGACTCTCTCTCTCTCTCTCTCTCTCTCTCTCTCTCTCTCTCTCTCTCTCTCTCTCTCTCTCTCTCTCTCTCTCTCTCTCTGCAGCCTTTTAGATCCACTGCGCCAATAAATATAAAAAAAATTGTGTGTATTCATCCAAAAAGTCCATTTACCTACAAATTTATAATAAAAATTTCGCAACGAAACTGTGACGCTCAACCACGTAACTGTGCAGTCATAGCCTAGTAAAGGCATATAAAACGAAAACGGAATGAACGGAAACGTGATTGTATTGAATGAAAACAACTATTGTTAGGTATTTTCGAGTTTCGCACTTATTTATGGGAACTGCTGTCGTTCCCATAAGTGTGAAAATTTTAGATATACTCCTATGTACCTTCTTGCGAATAATATCAGCGAGTGAGTATCCGTTGGTCTATGCATGGTGACGTCACGGACCGTTTAGGCCAGTAGAATATCCTTTTGAAATAAGTAAATGCATGCGTGTATATACTCACACACGAACACGAATTACTTCAATGAATTCAATTCAAAGTCTATTTATGGACATGTAAGTGGTAGCATAGATAAATTATACGAGGATAAATTATATCCTGGTATAATTTATATATGATGGTAGGTAGGTAGAATATGAATGGCGGTTTATAATATAATTTATTTTTTATGTGTAGGTACGTATAACCCGCGCGGATAAAGAAGAGATTTGGTTATTGAGTTTAAAAGCTTCTCATGCTAATCTAAGTGCAAAAACATAAATAGAAAACTATGATGGAGAAAGCAATTTTTTTTCTAATTTAAACTATCACGTATATATTAGTAATCTATGCTATCACAACGAAAACAGTATCATTGAGTAATGACGAAAGATATAGCCCTCAAAATGAAAAATCAAGATCTATTCTTTATCCGCGCGGGTTATACCCATCTTTACACTTGAAACGGATATAAAAGTTCGAAACATTTATTTCTAATAATATCACTTTATTAATGCACAGGCACAACATTTAATTAAATTCATAAAAATATTGAGAAAGTGTATTTATAAATAATGCGTAAATATACATATGTATATAACATAGGTAATTCTCATTAACAATGATTTTTAATTATCGTGTATATGTACAAAGTTTTCATTATATGTTTAAACAGAATTATTATAAAAATTTACTTAAAATTAGGTACTTACTTACCTAACAATATCGTAAATAACTATTTACATCTTTAAAAAAATTAGTTAAAGCTATAAGATTTACAAAAGAAAACATTATTTACAATTTATAACACAACGATTTAGTGACAATAAGGACACTTCTTTTTCGCGGAAGAAAAATATCTATTTTAACAACGTAAGTACTTATATATGTAATTATTTATTTTTTCACGATAAATTATAAGTTTAATTCCAGGCACAAAACACACTATACGTTAAAACATTTGAAAGTAGTCTGTAAAAATACAAAAACATTGTTTAGACGTATTTTATATAAAAAAGGCCTCAAATTCACATATCGAAATCAGTCCACTCAGAGTAATATCCATTTGAATTTTGTTTTTACATACATGCCTAGATACCATCACGCCTCTTTCCCGGAGGAGTAGGCAGAGACAATTTATTACTTTATAACAAGGAAGTCGGACAATGTATATATTTCCTAGCTTGTTGCTTTATAATAGGTCCTTACATATGAAATTGGCGTTTTGGCCACTTTGATCTTAAATATCTGACGTTTGATTAGGAATTCCAAATTAAAATTTATTTCAAATTTAGGCTCGTGTATTTGGGTTTCGAAATTAGTTATTCATTTGTTTTTTAGCCATTTTGTTTTTTCATTGACATCGTTCACAATATGAAAAATTTGAAATATCGCATTATTTACGAATATGAGTTTTATCGTGGCACCAGTGCTGCAGAAACAGCTAGAAGGATTAATGATGCATATGGGGAAGCTACTGTAAAAGAAAACGCGGTAAGTTTTTGGTTCCAATGTTTTCGTTTTGGAAATGTTGACCTACAGAACAAACCCCGTGGACGGCCCCCCTAGTTGTGAATGAAGAATTGAAAGTGATCGTGGAAGCAGACCCATCGCAAACCAAGTCAGAGTTAGCGGTGGGCTTCGGTGTGAGTGATAAAACAATTTTAATTCATTTGAAAGAAATTGGAAAAGTGAAAAAGCTCGAAGAATGGGTAAGTACCGCATGAATTGACTGAACTGTAGCAAACCAACAAACACGCGTCGCGTGCTGCGTTGCATTACTCAACCCTCACAATAACGAGGGGATTTTGTATCGTATCGTTACTTGTGATGCAAATGTATCCTGTACGATAATCGCAAACGCTCATCACAACCCAGGAGAACCTCTCAAATCCTGCCCTAAGCGAAAGTTGACTCAGAAAAAGGTACTGTTGAGTGTCTGGTGGACCAGTGTTGGTGTCATCCACTACAGCTTCCTAAGATCTAGCCAGACGATTACGGCAGATCTGTATTGTCAACAATTGCAAACCATTATGGAAAACTTAGCCATTAAACAACCGAGACTGGTCAATTGCTCTAGCCCACTGCTGCTTCAGGACAACGATAGACCACACACTGGACAACAAACGGTCGCTAATTTAGAGGAGCTGCGATTGGAATATCACCGACACCAACCATACTCCCCGGACCTTGCTCCAACAGTTTACCACTTTTTCCGAAATTTGGATAACTATTTGCAAGGAAAAAAATTGGCGAAAGGCAGTCAAAACCACTTCAAAGATTTCATTGACTCTCGCTCCCTCAATTTTTTCAGCAAAGGAATCAATGAACTACTTATAAAATGGAGAAAGTGCATAGATAACAATGGTACATACTTTGATTGATTAAATATAAAATTCCATATTTTTTTTTCGTTTTACTTTTTCCATATAAAACGCCAATTCCATATGTTAGGACCTAATAATAGCTTACTGCCTTTCAATCGACCGCCTTGACAGTTTTGGCTAACTTATTCCAAAACATTAAATACAAATTTTCATGGTTCCCGTCTTTAAAATCTAAATTTGTGTGTAAAATTATGTTGAAAGAAACACCGTGAGGAAATACGAATGGTTTTTGACAAGAAGAGATTGCCAGAGGCTATTACTTCTTGTCAATATCTATATAGTACCTATTTATATCGAGGGCACCAAGCTGAAAGGGCGTAATTACCATACTGACATTTCTTTAGTTACGCCCTTTCAGCTTGATACCCTCGATATGTTTTATATAAATTTGAGAAAAAAAT
The DNA here is from genome assembly GCA_009867175.2 of Adela reaumurella. Lineage (NCBI taxonomy): Eukaryota > Metazoa > Arthropoda > Insecta > Lepidoptera > Adelidae > Adela > Adela reaumurella. Next base: position 4,045 of record WYDE02132128.1, read on the forward strand.
AGTTTCCAAAAGTTAAGGCTGCTTACGGGGCGCATCAGTGATATACCTACGCTCACCACTCACCGATGATTCAAATAACGCCGCAAAATCATAAATATGTGCGCAATTCGTTTGAACGTTCGCGTTGCACATGTGGTCTGCGCAAAGTCTCAACGGAAACATGTTTCTAGGTTTTCTTGTATAATTCGACAATGTATTTCAAGCATAATGCAACAATTACTAATGTTGCAAACAATTTAATTTAATGCAATAATCAGTTCCGTCATAATTTTAATAATTTTAAATACATTTACATCCACATAATATAGTTATTGTCTGTGTTGTTCGAAAATAAATACTGAAAAACAATTACTAGTATGTACGTAATATTTGCAATTGTCCAATTTTAAGATAGCTTCTACAGAACACCTGCGAAATGGGATTAAGACTACAATTTAATTCAGTATAATATACTTACATAATATTGGACGGACTTAATCACAAATTAATTTACTTATGTAAATTAAAATTATAATACTTTCATTTCATGACTATGATAGAATTATCTTAAAATATTTCAATCTGTACAGTACACAAACTTAGTGAATGCCATAATCATTCAACGTCACTAATTTTTCTTTCACAGCGGTGTAGTGGAGACTTCAATAAGACGTGGAGCTACTGTCGGGACGGAGTTGTTTGGTGTGGACATCGTCGTAGGCTATCGTGAATATACTCTTCTTCTCGGTGATGGGCAGTCGCCTCATATTGCCCGTCTGCTGCACCATGGCGATGCCAGAGTCGTCGTCTTCTAACTTTGTAGTACTCGTTGTATTCATATCGCTGCCGATATTGATCTTGGATATGTGAACTTCAGTGGTCGGTTTTTCCTCCTCGTAGCTTGTGGAAATGGAGATGCTGTGAGTCAATGCACCCTCAGAGATCTTGTTCGAGTCTACGCTTTGATTCATTTGGTCACGATTTACGTAAATGGGCTGCTGCGCTACAGACTTTCTCTGAGGCAGGACGGGCGGGGCGGGATGCATGCCGAGGTACTGAGGCATGTGCGTGGGCTGCACAAAGGACATTGGGTTCTGGTTCTCGTACTGACGCTCGTATCGATGCTCAGAATGTTGTAGCAGAGGGTGCGCGTCGGGTAATGGCCCTTCGGGTATGGGAGTAACTTTTTCTTCAATTAGTAACCGTGGGTGAAGTTTAAAATCTTTTTCTTTTAATTTGGAGTTTTTTTTAGTATCTGGATCATCTTGTACATCTTTTGAGACAATTTTTCCATAATGTGCCGCTTTCTCGTTTTCTAAAGTGCTCTTTTCAGATTCCTTTTTCATTATTTTCGAGTTTCGTTTTGGTTTGCTGGGGATTGGTTTTTCACCCGTTGGTACCTTTGAAGCGGAAGTTGCAGTCTTTTTACTGTACCACTGCATGTAGCGTGGAACGCTCTTTGTTGAAGTTTTAGATGTATCCTTCTCTATTTTCGTTGAAGCCTCTGTTTCAGATGGTTTTGTCTTATTAGCTTTTGCCAAATTTTGAGTAGACGCTACTCTCGAATCTGTACTGCTAGAACTAACTTTAGTGTCAGTGTTATCTTTGGTGGGCTCGTAATCTTCAGGAATTGAAGGTTTTCGAGTGTATGTCAGTTCATGGGCGAGCTCTCGAGTTTCAGTAGATGAACCTTGTCTGGAGAATACGAGGTTGCGGCCATCATTGGTAGCTGAGCGAGTTTTATGTTTTATTTCATTCGCCACAGCCTCTTTTTTTATATTCACTTCTTCAGTGTGGTACTCTTCTGTTTCTTCGTCATAGCTTTCAGCAACGGTTTTCTGTCTATGCAGTTTAGTCCTCTTTGCTTTTACACTTGAAGAGCTTTCACAGGGTTCGTCAAGAGAGTCCGAAATCTCCATTAATACCTCCCTCTGAAGGGCAGCCTGACATTCTGAATCAGAAATTTTTATTTCGGTGGAAGATATTGTTTCGTTTTTCGATGTTTTTACAACACTTTTCCTTGTATCACCATAGCTCTTGATATGCTCTTCTCTTTGATTTGACTTACTAACCTTTATGTGTTTTTCACTGTCGATTGTGGGAGATATTTCGTTTTCTTCGAGGATTGGCGTTCGAATTTTTCGTTTAATGTCGTACACTCTTATGCTTTTTCTCGGATTATAGTCTTTATATTTTATTTTCTTTCTAGGTTTCTTTCTCTTTATCCATGCAATTTGCCTCACATCATCCTCTATGACAGTGTGCACGTCGTCTTCACTGTAGGAGTCATTGTCACTTCGTGCCTTTCTTCTACTTGGCTTTAGCAGCTGTGGTTCAGTCTGTGTGCTCATGTGGCAATCGGTCTGTGTAGCCATCACAGACTGTCCTGGTAGACTTTGTGTCTCCAATTTACTCTCGATTTGTGAAGCAGTCTCTTGCTGGAGAATTCTCTCTCTTTCCAGAAGTATCTGATGAAGTAGCTCATTTTGTTTCCTAAGGGACGACTCGAGAAGGTCTTGATTGACTGTTGATTTATTTTGTAATTCAGATGGTTCATTTCGTAAATGTTCTGTTTGTAAGGGTACAGCTCCGGGCACTTCCAGATGAATATACTCCTGTGCATTAGATTGATAAGCGTTTGGAATGTTAACGTCGCTGCCTGCCTGTGAATTTTGCATGAAACTTTTGTGTTGATCTTTTTCATCAGAAACGTGCATATGTTCTATATCGACATTAGATAGCCTTTCTCGCAAATATTTGGCCTCCTCTCCCTGTTCCCTTATAAACCGCTGCATGAGAAGATCTTTTCCGCTGTCTACAACGACATATTGAGTGTGGGGTATCAGTGTAACAGGCCTTTGCTGCGGAGGAGGCAAGTTGACATATCTTTCTTCCTCATTACCCCTCGTAACGAGACGTAAGATTTCTGTATTACCTTCCTTTATGAAATAATGCTCCCTTCCTAAAGACGATGGGGCGGCTTTTCTTTCCAAGTCTTTATCCTGATCAGATTTTAGGTAAATTTGGGAGCCTCGTTCCATCTCGTGGCGACGGATGGAGTCATTGTCTGTGTCGCGCTGTTGGTGGTGCAGGGTGGCAATGCGATCGTAACCATTTTCAAGATCTTCTATGTATTCACGATGTTTATTGGCAAATGCCTCTTGAAGTTGCATCTCCTTGGTGTATATGATGTTTGGACCATCCCTGCAACATGAATAGTGTGATGTGGAAATTTTACACAGGTAGTGTATCATCAGGTAAGACTAATATTATATAAACCATTGATACCTTTTTAAAATGTTAGATAACTGTCTGGCGGATTTTGTCAACTAATAGAAAAGTGTCAAGAAGGTTTTTAACTACTTTACAGAAACAGATAAGCATAGATGTTAATGAAGGAATCATCACCTCTAATGTTAGTAAGCAAATCTCACCTCATTCTCATGGATTGTCGCCCCTCATATCTCAAGTCTTTAGCAGCATTCGGTATAATGAATTCCTGGCGCAAATCACCAGGGGTGGATGCAGGTTTTCTCGGTTCTCTTGACTGATAATTTCTCCTGTTAAACTTCCACTGTGTAGGCTTAGTTCTGAGATCTGCCTGCTCGGCGCTCCACGCTTCGCGTCGCCTCCACTCATTAGCTTGTACGGACTTATTTTGTATGTGTTGTGTAGATTTGTTTTCCCTGCCAGTCCCCTTGTCCCGGACTACTAAATGTACGTCGTCCTCTGTGGAGTTGATACGGATCACTCTTTTCCTAGAATTTGTTAATGTCACTATGTATCTAGCTGTTTGCCAGCTAACTTATATTAATCGCAATGGTAGGAAAGCACATTTAAAAAAAATGTAGCAATGAGATTGCGTAGTAATTAAAATTTCGGAATTAGCTTCGGATTTAATTATCTATTTTTAATTAAGCATTTTAGAAAACTGTTAAAATAAAACAGTATAACATAAGCATATATTATTAAAACACATATTCATTACGATCTCATTGCTAGATTTTTATGTACCTATAAAGAAAAAGGAACTTAAATGAACAGATGGAACTAGGTGAATGTGGTAACAAAATTAATAATTAATATTTTTTTCAAACTCTAAGTGAAACCAAGAAAATGTGAAAGTGTGAGAAAGTGTTTCATTCAAAATGAGTGAATTAAATAAAATTAAAAATACCTAAGAAATACTGTTGCAGGCAGAAGCATGGCGTGCTAGAAGCTTAGGTTTTTGGTCTGTTAATAAGAAACAAAAATTAAAATTAGTAAGTAAACAAACAAATAAAAGTTATGTTTCAAAGTAAAAAAAAAAATAGTAATATGTGTGGTTCAGCATGCAGGATTTATCTTAAATACAGAAAAAAGTATATAAATTTTAATGCAGGTAATTAATAAGCAAGAAAACATATTTAGCTGAAGAGAAGCAGGAAACGAAGATAAAATAGATAATTTTTAAAGTCATGTCTATTTACTTATTTATTTATATTGAATTTACCTTGGCGGCATGTAGAGAGGGCATCCCTCACAAATGCAGCAGCAAATTAGGCAGAGGAGCACTATCGCTATTAATATTGCTAACAGGATCAGCATCCAGAAGAGCAAGCGATTCTCTGCTTTGTATATTCCCTGTAAATACAACGAATTCATTATATTTTTCATTAGGAATTTATGCCGAGCTAACAGAGTTAACTCTACATAAGGTACATGTAAGTCAGTCTTGTCGCAACAGGGTCCGTAATTGGCGTTGAAAAAATTTCAGCTCAGTTTCTTGCCAGTTCTTCTAGAAAGTTGAAAATTGGTGTGTGGTAAGCTATTAGCATATACCATGAACCTACAAAACTTCAGCCCGATCGGCCTAAACGTTTTTTTTTTATGAACATCGTAGCCACCCACGGCAGGATCAGAAGGGCCGAGGCGCATGCTCCGATGCAGCCAATTTCACCTCGGGGGCCCCATACCAGCTCGGAGGTGGACAAGGGTCACAGTGGGAAGCTTATTTATCTGAATATGTGGGGATTATAGGTGCGGGGAAAGACTTTCACCGGAAGCCCGTCCACCTTTGCAGTACGGCGTACGGCATAAAAGTTTAGGAAACATTTTCAGTGAACTGTCTTACCAGTTCTACTTGGGATATGGAATGAACCTACACAATTTCATCCCGATCGGCCAAACCATTTAGGAGGAGTTATGCGAAAGAACAAACAGACATATCCCAAAGCGATTTAATTCGCTCAGCAAATAACAATAGTAGGATATTAAGACACGATAAGGGTTTCATCCAGGAGGCTGTGAGGACTCTGATGACTCTTAAGGCGCAGCATTAATACACAACTTCCCGCTGCGCTTACGCATTTGCGTTGCTCAAAACTCTATGATGCTGTAGGGTTGTGTCGCGTCACGTCGTCGCGCAGCGGGGGGTTGGTATTAACGCTGCGCCTGAAGAGTCCCCACAGCATCCTGGAAGAAACGCTTCTCGTTCGTGTCTTCATATCCTTTTATTAGCCAGGTGCGAGCTAGCATTAAGACAAAACACATAATCACAATAGTAAGAATGTTCAAGTAAAATTACTAGTGAAAATTGTAGTATGCACTATTGACATAATTGTTTAGAATAATACTAGAATGAGTGAGAAGATAAGTTATTGTGGTAGAAAAAAAAGTGTCTTTATAGCTATCGTTGGAAAAAAATCTGTAATGGGTAGAGCGTGTCGTTTAAGAAAAGAAAATTGGCGAGCTGCTGGCTTTGTTATTTTGATGTTTGTGATGTCATCTGGGGAACTATAGCTAAGTTAAGGCAAATTACACAATAACTAATTGGAGTCATTACAGTTTGTACTGCTCCCTACCAGGTCAGTGAACGAGCTGATGATCTGATTTTTGGGCAGCTCCTCTTGTACTTTTATTATATTTACTTGTACTTGTACGTTGTACTATGTTGACAGCTGATGTAACCGTCTGGTGGAATATAGCTAAAGTAAAAGCAACATTGGAGTTGTTGAAGCCTGCAACGCTCTCCGCCTGGTCGGTGCAGGAGCTGATGACGGTCTGGTTTTTGTGAACTTCCTCTGTCGTTTTGCTATGTTGATAGCTGTGTTAACCATCTGGCACACTATAACTTTAATGAAAGTAACTTACAGAAGAATTTAAGTTATTGGAGCCTGCACTGCTTCCCGTCTGGTCGATTGAAGAGCTGATGATTGTCTGGTTCTTGGCCAGCTGCTCCTGTAGTTTTGCGATGTTGATAGCTGTGTTGCCCGTCTGGCGGACAATCGCTACCACTACACTCCTGAAAATTACATACAATATAGTAATAGTTTTCATATTTTGAATATTTAAAAACATTCTCCAGCGGTGTATTTTTTTAGGTCTTAAAGTTTATATAAAATATGGGTAGGTAATGTCATACTACAATATCAATAAGGTAAATTTTTTCAACTGGATATAACAACTTTTCTTATGGTTTGCTCATAGACTATTGCCATTCTAATAAGATGAATTGTTGTTTTTTCAGGAAAACTCACATATCTGTACCGCTCTACGAAAACTAACCATACAAAACTAAGTGTTTTAAACGGAAGCGAGAAAGTTAGGGAAGGGTATTTTCTACCATTTATTATTTCAAGTAGGTAAGTTATTTTAAAATCATTTATAATTTTTTTTCAAATTTAAACAGTAGACCCTAAGTTTCTTTACAAATAAGTTGATAGGTGATCGTGATAGGTGATAGGTTATGATATTCAACTCACTTTTCCTGGGTGTTTCCCGTGCTAACATCAGGTAAACCTGCATCATTTCCCTTGTAGGGCCTCACATCCAAAATTGTCACTTTTCCACCGGATAATGTGCTCAAAATATCTTCTAGTTTCCTCCTGTCCGGATCAGCACCAGGTACGATGAAGGACATCGTTTTAGTCTTACTCTCTGGTGGGTAAACTTTGATAATAGTCGTGGAGAACAGGCGGGGGACTCCTAAGTCGTACGCGCGTGCTGTGAGCACGTACACTTCAGACTCTTCGTCGCTTTCAAATTGTCGTTTCTGGCGTTTGGCGTCTTGTGGATAACGCTTTATGGGCTCGAGGAGATAGAGTTCACCTGAAAATAGAAACACTTCAAGGAATATATGCATACTCGATTTTGTTACATTGCCGTCATCTGGTTTACATAGAATGGTGTTCATGCCATATTTCAGATTTTAGGGATACATATATTAGGTATCGTAGATAAAAGGCGACTAAGGGATAAGGTTAAGAAACCGTGCTAAAGGGCGACAGGCTCGCCACCTCTCACCTTGGCACGGTACTTCTATCCAAGTCATGCAGTAGG
>WYDE02132239.1:0-11343 GCA_009867175.2 Adela reaumurella
TAGTCGCCTTTTACGACATGCATGGGAAGAGATGCAGTGGGGTCATTCTTTTAAGTACCGGCCCCACACGGTAAATTAATCAATTATTCAATAAATTCATTCGGCGGGTTGCGGCGTAGCCTAGTCGGTGAGCGCCTCTCACTCGAGAGGTCGTGGGTTCGATACCGGTGCAAAATTACAATGCACCCCGGTGCAGAAAAACACCGTGAGGAAACCTATACACTACCTAACAATACTAATGTATTGTAGAGTATAAAGGTTGACAGGAAGAGATTGCCTCCGGCAATAAGTCCGAATCCTGCTAAGCAGAAAAGTCCATATTTATTTATTAAATAAATTTAATTTCAGCGACATGTAATATAGGTATATGATACTTTATTTCTGCAGTGAACCGGCTTGGGCTGCTGTGCCCAGATTTCCGAGAGAAAGTCAGACACAGCCAATAACACCACTCCTCGCGAAACCACGCTCAGAGAGGCGCCATGCCAGCTGTGAGGCGGACAAAAAGGTCGTTGTCTAATTTATTAAAACGCCCTTTAAAGATCACCAGGTTATAAGCAGGGAAAACACTCAACGGAATAGCGTTCCATATTTCCGCTGTACGACACATGAACGATTTCGAAAAGCGATGCGTTCTTAGAAGTTTCAACAATACCGAAACGATTTTTGTACGAAAACATTACCGAAAACTAGAATAAAATGACAACGTCAAGAGAATACTGTGTAAGCATATATTAAATTATCTTTTCAAGAATAAAACATTCGTAAGAATAACGTAAAAATATAAATAGATGAATTCATAGAGAATATCATTCAAGGTTGTCGTGATGATGACTGATCGGAGAAATTTGGTGGAGTAACCGAATCAAGTCCCCTGCCAATGTTACCACTCGAACGAGTAGAATACGGCATGGTCGTTACCGAATCACTACCCTCTAGAACAGGTGGGGTTACGGAATCAAGCCACCACAATTTTCGATGACCCGAGCGTAACTTTCTTACAACAAGCGGAGTCGATAATCTATCAGTTGTATTAGAATGTTTGCTGCTATGTAACATTATCGGGCTTATAGATTCAATCCGCTGAATTCGCCTTATGGGGGTCAGATGCGATGACGGTCCTAAATTATCGATGCCCTCGAAAATTATTGGGCTAATTGAATCGAGACGCTGCAAATGTCGTCGTCTATGCTGCTGACTCGGAGCTGAACTTGAATCTTCGCTACGTTCTACCAAAGCGATAGGACTAACAGATTCGAGCCCATGAAAAATGTGTCGTCCTGAATCCGATACACTGAAGTTCTTCGGAGTCCGTTCTGGGCCCGTATCTTCAGTACTCTCGAAGATGATCGGACTGACGGAATCGAGGCGTTGAAAATGTCGTCCTGATTCCGACACCATCACATGCGGCGTGGTTCTGACAGGATGCACATTTTCATTGCTGTTCAATTTCATTGGGCTGATTGATTGAAGCCGCCACATTCTATTGCGCTCTGAGCCTAACTCTCTTTCGTATTGCAAAGAAGCTACTGGATCCGTCTCTTCGCTTCGTTGGAGAAATGACGTAGATTCTCTAGAGATGATAGGAATGGACGAATTCGTTCCATTGATCGGTGTATTACGCCCATGTCTAAAAGATGTTTCTTTCGATGAGCTCGCCTGGGAACTGCAGGGCCTACACGACGTCGGCGTACTGACTGACCGCGAATAATTGGCTAACCTACGTAAATTTATTGAGTCATTTGCAGTCCTGCTCACGGAATCATCGGTCATAGTAACAAATTGGGGCGGTTCAGTCGATTCGATTAAATTTGAGTCTTGATCGGCATTCACTTTATAGCGGTGAGGATCTTGAAAGTATTGAGATATACCGCCATGTACGGTGGAACTCGAAAGTGGACTATTTCCATGGGATAACCGAAATTCTAGTGGGCGACCTTCATGTAGGGGTGATTGTAGCACTACATTTCTGGTCCGGAGCCTATGTACATTAAAAGTAGTAGGATCTATAACGATAGGTATTTGTCTTGGCGTTTGTGATTGCTGATTTCGAATTGGTGATATAGAAAAAGAGCTCGCCAGACTTGGCGGAGTGGAGTCAAACACCCCATTAGAGCGATCAGACATCGATCTATGCCAGTAATCCGATGCGCTACTGTCCACACCGGATGCTTGAATCTCGCTTTCATCGATTAGTGGTGGATCATCCGAAAGGTATTGTGAAGGGGTATCCGTCGACAAATCAAATGAGTTGTTTAGTCGAATTAGAGATGTCGTATTGAACTTAGATGGTGTTGTTGATGTTGGCGAAAATGAATCCAATTCATGTGATAAATAGGATGGGCTGATTAATTGGTACATGTTACCTGAGCTTTCGTCTACGATCATTGGGATTGAATTTCGAAAACAATTTCTGGCTGAAAATTCTTGCTGTTCAATTTGATGCTTCCCAGACCTGAAACTCGTATCGAAGTCCCTCGTAGCTGGCATTTGAGAAAAATTGTCGTCTACCAGATCAATACGTTCGTTATCTAAAATAGATGCATTTGCATCAACATCGGGTAATTCAGGAGAATAATCTAAACGTCTACGAAGAGTGATTCGCGGCTTTGGTTTAGGTGGGATTGATTCATTGGTTCTGCGAGCACGTGCAGCTCGACGCGCCCATTCTACCCGCTGCTGATGTGCCGCCTCCGAAGGTGAAAGATCGTCTACTCGAACAAATGACATTTTTGCATGTTCGTATCTCCTAGGAGAGGGAAGTTGGAAGCGGTCTGGGCTTAAATTGTGTGCAGAAGATGGAGTTCCGTGTGTTCGAGGCACGACATGAGGATAAATTTTTCGTCGAACGGGAGTTCCTTCAGTTGTTTGTGAGTCCAGAAATAGCGGTTGACTCTCACCGCTAATATGTGTCAAATGGTGGGGAACGTCTCGATAATTTAGACTGAATTCGTCTGCTTGGATAGACGTAGTATCGAATTCCTCAAAGTCTTTGAATGGAGATTCGAATTCTAAGTCGCTAATGTAATCTTCAGAGTGTTTACCGAAACTTTCACTTGGAAACTCTGACCTACCCGAACATTCCAGAATTCTCGAAGACTCATTAAATAATTCTGTGACCGAAGCAGAATTGTTTACTGGATACGAGGAGCCCAAACTAGATCTATTTCCATATGTAGGCATGGTTTGGTTGATCAATGAAACTGGTGTCGAACTATTCCATCCAGGAGGGAAGAAGTTAGCCGAGCCAGCTGACTTACAAATTTCGATATCAGGTCCACTTGCATATGTTGGTATCGTTTGGTCATTCAAAGAGACCGACGTGGAACCATGCCACCCAGGCGGAAAAAAACCGGCCGATCGCGCAGATCTCTGCATATCAGCGCCTGATGTACTTATGTATGAAGGCATCGTTTGATCTATTAAAGAAACTGGCGCGGAGCTAGACCATGCGGGAGGGAAATAACTAAAAGAACGCGCTGAGCTGGGAATAGGTGTAGACTGTGGTTGACCGCTAAATGTGACGCGACGAGATAAGGGTGACTGTGAGTGTGATGATAGCGCGTAACGACTTGAGAGTGATGATGGAATCCGGCTTGATTCGTCTGGCCTCGGGATTTGATTTCGCATAGATTGTATTTTTCGAAACCTTTTTACTGGGTCTTCAATCGCGTCTAGCTCTGGCATTCTATAACCGTGAGGTGCATTTTTATCTTCCACGAACAATCGTCTGTTCGAATCTTGAAGTGAGACCGATGTGCCCAAGGAACTCAATGTAGCACTAGGCCATTCGCCGGTCGTTGTCCTTTGAGGGGACGAGGAAGAATCAGCGAATTCAAACGACTGTGAGAATATGTTTTCCGGAGCGATGTATTGTTTAGGAATTACTTTTACAATTCTCGGCGGGGCTGTAGGAGGTAATCGAGGAAATTCTTTAGAAAGATCCAGCGACCTAGGTGGAAGCAGCCGAGACTCAGTGGAATCATTTAGGGATCCTGGGGTCATAGAATCGTGTTTTTCGTCATTATGAGTAACAAGTTCAATTGGCGTTACCAAGTCTCTAAAGTCAATTTTAGTTGAATCTGGCGCTGGTTCCGCACAAGGGCACTGGACCGATTGGTTTGAGATTCGACTGTGGAAATTAGAAGAGCTTGGTGAACTATCAAATGTGACCGGCGTTGTTGACATAATTCCCGATTCTTCGGCTTTCATAACTTCTTTCATTCTTCGCCATGTTTCACGAACTCTATCGAAGTGTTCGCGCGTTGCTGTGGAAGGATGAATAAAACTTTGCGTTGACGACGTGTACAATTCGTAAGGTGAAACGGCGTCCAGAAAGTTTTCCTCTGAAGAGGGCACTTGAAATGAGGGAAATCTTTCATCAGTCACTTCAGCAGTATTCTCAAACTGTCCAGCATCGAGAGAATGCAAAAGTTGAGGTGAAAACAGAGAAGAAGAGCTGTCACGTGGTTCAGTGCTTGAGACTGAGAGCCAGTCGAGTGAGTGTGGGATGTCAGGGGTGATTTGTCCAGAAGTATGCTGCGGTAAATATGGCAGCGGACTTCGCTCAGGCGATGGCGCAAATGGATCTGGTGGTTCTGGACTCTGTATAACGAAACTGTGCGGATCCAGCATATCATCACGTACTTGTGAGGCATTAACGGCGACAGAAGGCGCAATATGTGATCCATGCTTCCGAATGCCGATAAAACCATAATTTCTGGAGGATACAATCGGTGTATACCACGTAGGCTCTACGGATAAAATAATTTAATTAAAATATATACGTTAAAAAAAATATAGCAAGCAAATTTATATTTTTTAGGATTGGGATCGCTTGCAATTCCTGAATTAGCATTAATAATATTACCTTCATTCTGTCTTTTAAAGGGTATTACTATACAATAAACATTTACGTACAGGATAAACTCTCAGAAATTTCAGGACATAGTGCTCCTACTATTTAATACCTATTTAATGCTCTACCTAATACGAGCAGAATTGGTTTTATAGCATCAATGGTAGTCGAAAAAAGGGACGCCCATGAAATCCAATTACATTTGGATACAGGCTAAATAAAACATAGATAGCATAAGTAAGTACCTAATAAAATAGATTAAAAAGACCAACCACGTGCAAAATCGGATAGGGTGGGGGCGTTGGGCGGTTGCAAGTGACGGTCAGTAGCTGCAATGGGAATGGTGGAACGTTCGTCCCACTCGGGCGCGGAGTCCATGTCTTCATCTAGATTCCAGTCGCTGTCTTCCAGCAATTCGCTTGCTGATTTCCATGTTGAATCTAAATAATATAAATAAAAAAGTACACAGTAAAGATTTGGAAAGTGACGATCGCGAACGGTGACTTTGTCAGCTTTGTTCTTTGGACATGATATAACGCCGCGCCGCGCGTTTGGTCAACTACTCTGAGGTACCTATCCAAGATTTGAGGTTCTTCAAAACCTTAGGGAGATAGGGTCTCTCTCTGAGTATCTAGTACCGTTTAGTTTATTTGATGGTGAGTGCTCTAAGATCCTGAGATACAGATCAACACACCTTCTGACTGAGCATCTGTTCCCTTTACAGTTCTACCATCGTTTTACGCACAACTGGTTGGGCATCCATGCTCCATACATGCATCCAACCATAACACCATACATATGTACGTGAAAAATATATTTATTGATCTAACCGCGAGAATCAAAAGGCCTTGCTCCGGTAATGGCAGCTGTAGTTGGTGAGAACGCTTTAGGTCCGGCAGGAGAGGCCCAAATTTGTTCGGACCAACGCGTTTGATCCCACTCTGGAATTGAGTCCATTTCGGCAAGCGATGGTGGTTCTTCTTTCCCCAAGCTCCATCCGCTACTTTCAACACTTTTCGAAGTCCACGTGGGTTCTGCAGGCCAATAATACCATAGGCTACATCTTAGCATTCGTAGTTTTCACCGCCTTCGGTTTACTGTACAATATTAAGAATGTATTCTTATCAACAGGAAACTGGTGTACAGTGCTGATGAATATTCATGAATTAAACCATATATCTTCTTAGCAGCCATTTTATTCGCCCCCACTGCTGGGTACAGGCCTTTCTCATTTAAATGATATGAGAGGATTTTAGTCATACACTTCTACGGTGACCAACCGGCTTGGAAGTGGGTTTCCTCTAGATGCTGTCCTTCACAGGAGTGTCAGCAGCCATTATAGCACAAATTCTAAAGTTAATATTAGCCAGTGGGGATCGAACCAGCACCTCCCGCTTGAGAGGCGTGCTCTTGCCCGGTCGGCTAATCTAAAACTGACACACCATATATGTATAAAAATAAATAATATTAATTGAATCTAGATTTGAACTGGATTTGATCAATTTAAATAACATAGATCACAAGTCCGACAAGTATTTTGGACGTCAGAAGAATCACGAAAGTAGTTAAAATAAATGCGATGGAATTGAAATACTTAATTGAAAGCGTTGTGTAATATTTTTGAGACAGAGTACGATAAATGATGACGATAATGAGGACGATGATGAAAGTATGAGATGGGCGTAATAATCCCAATGAAAGCTAATAAAAATCACTAGATTGAATGAAGACTTAGTGATTGACAAGTGAATTGAAGTGAGTGATCTAATGGTCTGGATACGTAAAAAAAAGAAAAGAAAGGGTGCAATTTGCAGTACCCAACAAACATCGTTGTGAATGTATGAAGCGATATACTGTGGTAAATGAAATGAAAGATTTAGGTAAGTATGACAATGCCGTACCACATAGAGCTGAATAATACCTTCAAACTCCATTAGGAAACAGGTTTGTATTATTTATAAATGTATGCTCCGTTTTCGCGTCACGATTAATTATGATTTTAAGTGTGAATTAAAACCAGAGGGACATTTAAATGAACTTCAAAAGGCGTTTACAGATAAGTGCACTTATGATTTGTTACAATGAATTGAAGCGAGGTCAGATTAGCATACTCGACGAAGAAAGCAGTGGTTGGCTATCGATTGCTATACCAAAAAAAAATGTTCAACCAACGAAGTCTTTGGGGCATACCAAAGGTATTTTGGCTTGTGGGCGACAAGCGCCCAAACACGGGTCTCCGTGGGCTGCTTTTTTACATCCGCACATTATTTAGCACTCAAAACAAGAGAGCTTTTGGAGAGTACGCCTTGAAATTTTAGATCATCGTCCATTCAATCTAAATTTAGCACTGGGCGACTATTTCTTGATCGATAATATTAAGGAAAGCCCCAAGGGGAATCAGTTTTCCTCACCGGAAGGCGCTTTTCTTATTTTTGAAGAGACTTCAAAAGTTACACCGCAGCCAAAGACTGGAAATTTTTATTTCAATACCAACCAGTGCATTCAGTTGTATAGATACTGTTGGAGAGTACTTTAAAAAAAACATTAAATATGTACACCTCTTCATACACATTTTATTTATTTCTCAACACTTTCTGAGTGTCCCTCCGTATGTATACCGGTGTGCATTGTAGAAGGACTGGATACATCTGGTGTCAGTGCTGAGCTGTCTGCCGCCGATCTCGATAGAAGACTAATTGACGTGGACAGTTCCTCGTTCCCGCTGACACCACCAGTTCCAGACCTCGATAGCAAGCTGAGCGAGGTGGAAAATCCACTGATTCCGCCACCATCGTCGGGACTTCCATGAGATATTCTGCTTAAATTTCTGTAATACATATATGTTTTAGAATAAACGTATAAACGTAGTTATTTATTTGTTTTGGAGCACAGGTGAACACACTCGGACATCATAGCCTGTCTTGTGTTAGCAGTGCAGGTTGTCTGCCAAGACATTACCAACTAAATTATTTTATAAAAACCTTTGCTAACTATAAATATTCCATGCGTCTTGGAGCCTCACGGCTATTCCCGGCGGGATGGCAAGAAACCTGACGGAATATCTCTAGTGCCGTGGGCGGGGAATAGGTCTTTGATGTGGGACGCCTATTGCGTGGACACGTTGACTCCGAGTCACATTCAGGCAACTTCTAGGACGGCTGGGGCTGCCGCAGACAAGGCGGAAAGCTTCAAACACAACAGATATGCGCGCAACTGCGTTTGCATTTTATTGCGTTTGCGGTAGATACGCTCGTTCCGTCGAGCTCTGACACCAAACGGTTGCTGAAGAATCTCGGGAACTCTACGTGACTGGTGTCCCGAATTCGAAGACTTACTTAATCCAACGTGTAAGCCTTCTATCTTACAGGGAAATGCAGCCAGCGTTCTGGAAGCGTTTAGTTTAGAGTTGTTTACGAATTATTTTTGTTATTTAAATTGTATGGTTTTGTTGTTTTAATTATTTTGTTGTAAGTATTGATAAATGGCTGTACTTTTCACATACATAAATGAAACTATGTTGTATTTATGTTCGTTAGTTGTATGCTACACATGTGTTGAACTCATGTTTTTCTGCGTAGATAATTAAAACTCTTAGCAAGAAGTTAAGCTTGCCGTCGCGTGACGTGACGTCTCCCTGAAATGCTAAAGAGGCACATTTTTTTTATTTTTTTTATGGAAACTGACACGGATGGCTACATCACCTAATGCACCAGTTTTTCTGGTACTAGTGAGGTCAGCCTGAACACCTTGGTGTATTATGTAGGTGGTGCCATGTCAGCAGTTCTCTCAATTCCAGCCGGCTACACTGAACTGGACGGAAAACACGAACTATTTTTCTTAGACCATATTTTAGCACATATTTTATTCTAACGTTAAAACGAAAGAAGTACACCAACGGGGAGCGTAAGAGAGAAGGGGGCGAGGGTTGAACCAGCTTGGCTGGGGTTTCAGTCGAAGGCGTCGTCGTGGTCGGCCGCGGCGGACACGTTGACCGAGACTCCGGTAACGTTGATCGGGACTCCAGTAATGGTGAACGGGACTTCGGTGCCGGTGACCGGGACTCCGGCGACGGTGACCGGGACGCCGATGACCCCGGTGACGGCATCTCAGCATTAGTGCTTTTCTTCCGCTCCGGTTTACTGTAGGTACATACGGCAAAGTTAATGTTAACTAAATTGTAGTGAGGTGTTTTTATGTGAAGTGTGCATGAAATCTTTCTTAGAGAATAAACGAGGAGCCATATTTCCAAGAAATCGTATACTTTTAAATATAATTTATTAAGAAATATTATAAAGCTTACGTGTAGTCTGGAAACTAGGCTTTTTACTTTTTACAACAATTTTTCCAGATTTTAAAATCTCGGTTAAAATTTGTGTGTAAAATTACAATGCATCCCTGTGAAGGAAAACACCGCGAGGAAACCTATACACTATCAATATTGTCCCGTATAAAGGTTGACTGGATCAGATTGCTTCCGGCAATAAGACCGCCTTCTGCCAAGGAGAAAGTCTATATTTTTACCTATTACGTATGTAATACATTTCTGTGTCAAGTGAGGATTTACGTACAGTGATATCGTCTGAAAGCTTTACACCGGCAATAAAAACGTCCCGCTCATCGCCTTGGCGACCGGCCACGCGTTCGGGATCTAGGCCCAGGACGACAACATTAAATGCGTCCAGGGGGGCTTTCGTAAAGCCTTAAGCGTATTCCTCCAATCTAGAGCCATTTATTTACTTACTATTACATTACTATTACTTACTATTATATTTATTTACTATCACGAGTTGACGCTAAAGGAGCTAAGTGACATTATTATTTTCTCTACCCTAATTGCAACGGCCGTCTAACCGTAACCTCCGAGAAAACGATGGTTGGAGCAATCGTGTCGTGGATCCTTCCCTGACAGACGTAGACGTAGATATGTAAACGTAGCATGGGAACACCATCCGCCCATGTCATCAGCTGTGGGGGGCAAGCGTTCCGTACCGCTGAAGTTTTGGAGGAGTTGGGGGAAATATGGACAAAAAAACGTTGACTGCCAAATGTAACTCACGGCATCACGTTGACGGGACTTCGCCGACCTTCAGCTTGGACAGCTGGCGGGGTTGGCAGCGGCGGGGGCGGGGACAGTGGCGGCAGAGACAACGGTGTTCGCTCCTGTCTCAGTGATGCATCAACTGCACCTATGCATGTCAAGATACATATATACATACATACATATCACTCACGCTGAATCCCGACAATCGGGGTAAGCAGAGCAATCGGTGTTGTGCTGCAACAGCATACATTACAGCATAACACCGACCGCCACATTTCGCAAATTATTTGGACAAGGTATCAAGCAGCATGTAAGGCACGAAGACCCGCCTAATGCATGAATGGGTAGAAGTACAGTGCCAAGGTGTGAGGTGGCGAGCCTGTCGCCCTTTAGCGCGGCTTCTTGTCCATATCCCTTAGTCGCCTTTTACGACATGCATGCGAATAGATGCAGTGGGGTAATTCTTTTAAGTACCGGCCCCACACGGTATACGGTTCCCCTCCCAGTAGATTAACCCTTGTTCGCCAGTGAAACCAATATTGTACATTTTAGGAAATTCCAACCCTAATAAACCAAAACCCCAAAACACCCACGCCTATAGCTACATAATATTGCGCTTAGTTCTATCTAACCAATATGTTAAACTATTGCATGAGATATCCGTCGTGAAATGACGAGCCTTTAGACGCTTCTCCCCTTTTTATAAAGCAACACGTTTCATCCAGTATTGTATTAAATAACAAATCGCTTTGAAATTTCCTTACGAATTCAGTCGAAATTTACAATATCGCACATGGGTCCTCACAAACTTCTCGGCTTCACAATCCAAGTTCTAAACTAGACGGTATCGGCGAAATATTGGTCGCCCAAGTTGTTAGGTCTCTTTGGCGGCTTCGAGCAAACTTAACCGAGTGAAAACCCACGCAAGCGCAAGTTCTGGGAAAGGATTCTTGGATCACAGATTTCATCGATACATAAATCCAGGACAAGTAAGCTTAACTAACTGAGGTATCAAATGGGACAATGGTTTCGAAGTGGTTTCAGGGTCGCTGTAGTACACTGTACCTATAATGTGTACAGGGTACAGCTACATTTTCCCTAATTGAGTGTTTGGGCGGCAGTTATCATTTTATCGAAAAGAACCTTGGGAATATATCGTGTGTAGAATAGTGTTGCCAGGTGTTACAACGTAATTTTCGGAAATTTGCTCTAAAGACGTATTTTTAATCAGACGAATTAAACTGACGTTTGCTGGGTGCCTAATTATAGGAATCCATGTACATAAAATGTATGTATTTGACGGATGCCCTATAAATGACCGTTACGTGACATTAATTAGCTCCTGTCAGTTTAAATAAATATAGACGTCTCTGCTTAGCAGGAGGCGGACTTATTGCCGGAGGCAATCTCTTCCAGTCAACCTTTATACACTACAACACTTTCG
>WYDE02132350.1:0-11340 GCA_009867175.2 Adela reaumurella
GCTTCGACCGACCTTCATTCAGTGCGGTGGTACCAACCCGGGCGGGTTTTACCTTACCACCATGTAAGGAGAGGGAACAGCGTCATCGGTCAAGCGGTCACCCAACCAAGTCCTGACCGCGCTCAGTAGTGCTTAACTGCGGTAATCGAATACAGAATACCGCAACCACTGTGCCAACGATGCTGAGCCACGTAAGACTGTAGGTCCCTTCTAAGGTCCTTACTAAGAGCCTTAACCCGCCGGGATTATTAATAACATCGCGCTCAACGAAAATCGGTTGTAGCTGCTCTGAAAAATATTACGTGTTTTCAATCCAGTTCAATGTAGCCGGCTCGATTAAGAGGAAGCGTTGACATGGCACCTGCCTATGTAATCACATTCACCAAGGTTTATTAGGCTGATATCACTGGTGCAGTCATCCATGTCAGGTATAACGCAGCTTCGGTGAAGGAAAACAACGTGAGGACACCTATACACTAACTATACGAATGTGTTGTAGCGTATAAAGATTGACTGGAAAAGATTACTTCTGTCAATAATTCCGCCTTCTGCGGAGCAAATAATTCTGTATTTTTTTTATTATTTACATATCAGTATTATAACTTTGTATTGTATTAAATTTACTTAGCATTATTATTGTACTATCTACACTACACTTCAATAGGGTCTTTAAATATGTTTGTTTTTTTTTAAATATTTATCCAATAATTTATCTTCGCAAATAAACAGAATATAGTGCACTTTATTACAAAACGCTGAGATGTGCCGAATCTATGCTCGTATGCTCATAAATAACTCAAAATGCTCTATCCAAGATTTCAATCAAATCTCATTCGGCATCTTGCCAAGTCTAGAACGCACTGGCTTCATAACAATATTCCAGTTAGCCAATAAAGCAAGGTACTCTAATGTAGAATCCCATTTATGTTATGAAAGATAAGTAACATATTTATTACCTAATTGACTATTTCCTGAAATTTACTTTAAAAGATTTCCTAAAAACTTAACCTTTGGATTTCATGTTATTACTGCGTTGTCTTCTCACACAACTTTGCAGGAGTGAAGTGCCAGCGTCGTGGCCTACTGGCTTCCATGCTGAGGCTTCAATCGCTGCCAGCAGTTGCGACCTTCTTCAGAGGCTAGGTACTCTATGATTAGGGCGTGCATGGAGTCCTGTTCTTCTTTTAGGGCGTTCAGTGCGACTTAGATGACCCTGAGAGCAACCTCGACTACTTGAGTGTTGCTCTCGGCCATCTGTGGCGGCGGTATTAGCAGTGGGCCGTCCGGTGAAGGACGCTCCTGCTGCTGGAGCGTCTTCAGCTTTGACGTGTGCGTCCCGGTATGAACCGGAGCTTCACGTCGAGTCAGCAGCAGTGGCTGCGGGGTGATGTGCGGCGAAAACGCTAGCGCTGGAGCGGACTCCTCCCCTTCGCGGCCTCCTCTTGCTCTGATGGCACAGATCCGGACAAACAGTAGCCGGCTGGGGTGCAGTCGGCTCGGATGTCGGGGGAGTTGTCGTCGCACCTAAGGTCGGTGCTGCTGGGATGCCACGCGGATTTGTAGTGGCTGCCATCGTCCCAGCTCTCCTTTTCCTGGTCTCCCTCCTGAAGACCGGATACTGACGGTTGTTAGCGGTGTGGTTACTTCGCAGGAGGGCCTCTCCTCGCGGGGACATGCGCAGTCGTTCGCTCGGCGGGCTTCGCCACAGCGCACATACTTCAAGGGCCGATGACACTGGTGGGATGAATAGCGAAAGAGTTGACAGAGCTGGCACAGTGCAGGGCCGCTGGTTCTTCCTCTCCATGTTTCGATGCTAACGCCAGGCATAAAGAGGAGCTAAGTCACGTTGTAGACCCCCTGCCAGCCTTAGATCTTCTATAACTGGGCATAGAAGATGCAGCCCGCATGCGTGCGGATCTGGCGGCAGTACTTATCGTCGAAGCCCTGCTCCTTCAGTGCTTAGACGATAACATCCGAAGGCGTATCGCGTTCTTCTCGGCCGGCAACGAGTAGGAGAACCATCGCAGGCCCTCATCCTTCTCCAGCGAGGAGAGGTACCGATGTACGATTCGGTACTCGTCGTCGATAGCCGGCGAGAATCGGACTCCCTTGCCGAACGGGAAGACGTTGATAACTTTTCCGGGCTTATTCGGAAATGAGTCGTCCGATTAGGCAGCGTCTCCACCACAAACGTTGGGTAGCGGGGTTTCCGGTCAGTCGAGGCTGGTGGTGCAAGGATTGTCACTGCAGGTCCATTTCCGGGTGCTTCGACGCGCATCCGCATCTTCTGCACTGTTGTTGGGGCTCATCGTGTGCTCTCCGGACGCTGGTGCGTCGAAGAGACATTACTCAGCATCTGCGAGAACGACCAGACCAGAGCAGCGGGTGCCGCGTTCATGGTGGGTCGGTCTTCGCTCAGCTGCGGCGTCGTGGTGACCTCCAAATCCGGCAAGCGGACTGGATCAGTCTCCATGGGTGTAGTGCCGCAAGTCTACGGCTCCGGGATCCCTCTTGCTTCGCGTGCCCAGAACAAGTCAGCGATGGGAATGGAGAAGGCGTATGCGTCGGTGTAGTTAGCGCACGGAGAAGCGCTTCGCGCGTTAGCGACGAGTCTCGGGACGGTTGCACCGAGCACGCATAGTACGAGTACCTATATCGGCGGCTGCGGATGCGAAAAGTCGGTGTCGGATGACTGCATCTTGTCGATCTCTTCGTACGGGGCCCAACCGCGGATCGACAGGTAACAGGTATCCTGGACCTTATTGAGCCCCTGCTACGTCATCAGCTTAGGTGCTCGACGGGGTGCACATCCGCGGATCACGCGGCGGAAGCTGCGGTTGCTGCACCGGAGGCGGATGATCGAAGCCAGCATGTTCGGCTCGACGATCATACTGTTGGTGGCGATGATAGAATCGACTACGGTGGGCAGGAGCCCGCCTGATGGCAGCTCGACTGTCCTGTCGGTGGCAGCAGTAGTAGAACCGACGACGACGGTGGGTCGGAGCCAACCTGACGGCCGCCCGACGATCTTGTCGGCGGCGGCAGTAGTAGAATCGACGACGGTGGGCCGGAGCCAGCCTGACGCGGCTCAACGATCCCAGCGACGGCGGCGGTGGAGGTGGTGATTCCGGCAGTGGTGGACGGAGCCAGCCTTTCTACAGCTCGATGACCCACCATTGCGGTCCTTTCCTTTGTTCGGCATGGCCGGTGCAACGGTCGGCTGCGGTGCGTACAATGCGAGTCCAAAAGCGAGCGGCGGTCAAAATACGTGCGCGCGTGTGATGCAAAGTTGAACTCAACCAACCTCATATTATTGCAGTAAGTTAAGGAAAAAAAATTATAGCTTTACAAAAATTTACAATTCAGAGGCCTTCGCTAAACGGCCTTTCAGGCTGCGGGCGGAAATCACGTCATTTAACTGTTCTTTTTCTTTTTCATAGCTTTTATTTCAACCTACTGCAATTTAGGAACAATAGTTTAGGGAAGAAATAATTGCAGTGCAAACATTTACATTTTCAATTTGATACACATTTACATACCAGTTAGATGGAGTCACTAATTTAGCACTGTTTAGCAAAGTAGTTTAGGTATTCAATTTAGTTTAGTTTCAGCACAGAGCAGAGAGGTAATAGTGTCAGTGTGTTTAAGTGAGTTTAATTTTTTTTTTAATAAAAATTAAAAACTCAATTTCAAGACAAACTCGATTGTTTCTTATAGTTATGGATCAAGGTGTTATTCATGTGTTTATTATGTTGTTTTTATTATTATTTCTGGATAAGGTTGATTTCTATACTCAGCGTAGCGTACACCCAAACCATACACACCATCCATATACAAAGGATAAAACGTGTTATCATACTCAAACAAAAGTTGAAGGCCTTATTTTCAGCCCTTCGCTATTATCTCTGATGTTTTTTTTCCATTCAAAAGTAGCATATTGCCATAAAGGATATTTATCCACAAAAACAAAACGATTTCGGTAAAAGTGGGCTGAGGTGGGTTTTTACAATCATACATTTTTAGATGTATGTGGCTTTGCGACGGTTCTCGTACGTACGAACAGGCAGTCGGTACGGCCTCGGATGATCTCTGGGTATTTACTGCAGACCGTTCAATAAAGCAGGAAACCCTTTACCGTAAGCTGACGAAGACTCTGGAGCTGAATATGCAGTATATGATGGGGTTGGCGGCGGAGTTGAGTGGCGCCAGACTCTGCACCAGGGACGAGATGGCGATGCTGGTCTGCGTGAGCGGGATGTAGCCGTACACTTGGAGCAGATCGAAGATCATGTACGGAGACCAGCACAGGATGAACGCTGTAAGGAAACAGAAATAATTCATTAGGTGAACGTTGGTGAACATAACTCTCGCCGCGTGTAAAGACTTATAGATATTTAATTGTTCATGTTTCATAGTTTCGTATTTTTTTTGGCTTGTCAATAAAAAAACAGTATTCGGGTAGAGTATCATATTATTAATTATTTTACTATGGTGCCATAGTTTCAGACAGGTCCAAACCTTTAATCCTAGTTTCAGTATAATAAATACTGTGTGAGTCATTTGTCAATATAGAAATAATTGTTATTTCTAATAAAGTAATGCTTATAAATCTGATTCGATTACACCTAAATCAAACTATGTGCTAATTGTAAAAAGGCGTCAATAAGATTATTTGGTATCTATCCAAAACATATCATTTATTTTTTCACAAAACAGCTATAGGGATTGAAGTTTCAATTTAATCCCTCTTTGAAAAGAAACTTCTCAAAAGTGAAAAACTGATCACTGGAACTGATCGAATTAGCTGCTACATTAGCTGTGAACTTTTCCTTATTCACTAGACTTTCTGGAGTGCCACTGTGACCACGTAACTCGTGCTCAAAAGTTAAGTATCGAAAAGATAAAAAATCGCTAAGTATTTTCTATTATTTTTGTGGTAGACATTGGAATCTCTAGCTTTCTCCTACATTATGGCCTTCTTCCGTAAGCGCATAAATTCCTGAAACTAGGTCTAGTTGAAGCGAGGTATGAATTCACAGCGAAATCGAAACTACGACGTTTTCTACGCATACATCCATCACATAATTTTTAAATAGATGTTTAGATTATTATTTATCTGTCTTACTTTGTTTTTTGTTCTCTGTTTATGAATTTCATTGCGCTCAGTTCAGATCAGTTTTGTATGTATATTACGTAGGTATATTATAATTTGTGAGTATTATTGTATATTTATCATAAAAGTATGTATATATAAGTTATGTATATGTGTAAATTTACGTAATATGTGTCTACGTATTTCCATGTAATCTTTATATCTATGTATTAGTATGTATTTTGTATATCTATGTATTATTATGTTATAGATTTTCTTTTGTTTAGGATATATTCACCTAGTGATTTATATTTCTTCTCCCTACTTTAATTGTACGCCCGCATACCGTACCACATCCCAAAGGTTAGTATGCAAAGAGTGCACGTCTGCACTAAGCTCACCTATTGTAACCATTTTATGAGTACAATAAAGTAAATACAATATAATACAATATATTTTTTGCATTGTTAAATTTGTGCGCTCCAATGTCTCTTTTTATCATTCCGGGGAAAAGGCATGATGGTATGCATGAATGTTAAATTTCTAAAAAAAGAATCTAAAAAAAATTCATACCTCTGCTGCGTAAATATTTTGCACATAAACAGAAGAAAAGGGGTTGCGGAGTAGCCTAGTTACCCGAGAGGTCGTGGGTTCGATACCTGGTATGCGCACAATTTTTCCGGATTTTAAAATCTCGGTTACATTTTGTGTGCAAAATTCCAATGCACCCCGGTGAAGGAAAACACCGTGAGGAAATCTATACACGTATATATATGTTGTATTGTATGAAGGTTGACTGGAAGAGATTGCCTCCGGCAATAAGTTCGCCTTCTGCTAAGCAGAAAAGTATACATTTATTTATTTTATTTTATTTCATAAAGGACATTGGGCGGATCTGACGCGGTCATGGTGTGAATGCGGCCTAAAAGCACATTACCTGAGCCTGAATATCCGTAACCGTAAGTGATTTAGATTTTTTATTACGGGGAGCCAAAAGTATGAAACTTCTACTTTTGGCTCGCCGTAATAAAAAATCAATATCATTACGGTTACGGATATTTAGGCTCAGGTAATGTGCTAAAATGAATCTGCAGGAAAGCACATTACATAAGTAGGTACATATTTCAAAATATTTATATGTATAAATATTTCCTATCCACGTTACCTACAAGAGGGGCCGAAAACGTAACCACTATGCACTAGGGAAAAAGCGATATAAAAAAGAAAAGGAGCTTTCAATTCGACCTGTATGTATGTATACCAATATGTGTATGATGGATGTATGTATGTTTATTTGTCCGCGATTTTCTCAGCAACCGCTTAACCGACTTAACTTTCACTAAAATATTCGTCATATGAGTGTGAAGATTTCAGGTCTAAATAAAGTAAGGGCTGTTAAAATGTATATTATTTTATAAATATTAAAATTCCGTAGGGTTTTCAGAAACCCCTGGACCGATTTCGATAAAACCTTCAGTATAATAAAATATTAGTTGCATCAGTGGGAAGGTTTACGGTAAATAGATTTTACGGGTCTAACTTAAAATATATTCAGAAACCAGCGGGCCGATTTTGATAAAACTTTCAATAAAATAAAATATTCGTTATGTCAGAGGCAAGGTTTACACAATTAAGATTTTACAGGTTCTGTAGATTAGCTTATAATTTTCCGAATTCGGTAGTTCCGTCGTCACTTCAGGGTAGAATATCGGCCCTGGGCGAACTTTTACTAAAACATTCGCTACGTCAATGGGAAAGTTTTAGGCCTAAATACTATAGATAGGGGTGTTTACGTTTCATGGATTCCACAGATATGGAACCGCAGGCGCAACCGACGAGGAAGTATGAATGAAGTGGTGTTCGACAGTGAAGGAAGCACGCGACGTGTGTCAGGATCGTGTTACTTGGCGCTCTATTGTCTCTGCCTTCCCCTCCGGGGAAGCGGCATGGTAGTATGTATGTAGAGGTATGTATGTACAGATATCATTTGTATTTTTTTAAGCGACTTCAATAAAAGGCAGCTTTTAAGTTCGACCTGTGTGTATGTGTTTATATTGGTCCCCGATTTTCTCAACAACCACTCAATCAATTTAGATTAAACTTCTACTAAAGAATTCGTAACGTTCCAGAATATGTAGGTTTAAAGACTACATACAATGCAGGTGTAGTAAACCGTCTACGGGTTCTGCAGCTATTTAATGTAAAAATAATGTGTCCGCATTTTACTCAAAAGCTACTAATCTGATTTACATGTAACTTTGATTAATATTTGTTACATTCCTGGACTGGTTTGAACCTTACTTACACCAGGGGTTGGCAATATTTTAGGGTTCCGTAGCTATGCACATATGCAGGGTGTTATTTGGATGGGTAGCCAAATTAAGATTGACGACAGGAGGGCTCAGGGCCCCGCAAAAAATGTTGAGAGCATTTAGACGTAAAAGCTTACCAGTGATATAACTTACATATTTTATTAGTGAAGTTTCATCGAAATCGACCTCGGTTGCTGAGAAAATAATATATTAGAGCTATATAGACCGTAACATGTTAACAGCTCCTTTAGAATTAAGACTTTAAACCTATTCTGGAGCACGAATATTTTGGTGAAAGTTTCATCCAAATCGGTTCAGTGGTTGCTGAGATAATCGCTGACAAATAAAAATACATATAGACAAACATACACACATACATACACGTACGGGTCTAATTGAGAAGCTCCTTTTTTTTAAGTCAATTAAAAATCGTTTTTATTTCGGGATTTAGAGTAGGCGTAACGGCGGCGGCGGGATGCGTAGTGTAATCTACAATCTTCATTGGTTAGAGGCAGTTAGAACACAGACGTCATCCGCGAGTAGTCCTGGGTATTATATATCCACCTCTTCTGCTCCAAGGTTTTCTGGGTATTAAAATCTCGCTAAATTTCTGCAAAATTATCCAAAACCCCTGTGAAGGAAAAACTCTGCGAGGAAACGTGTGTATATTATACCAATCAGTAGGAATATGAGCCGCAGTGGATTCTTAATGGTGAAAAACAGTATATATATGTACACCACCGTAGTGGATTCTTATTGGTGAAAACAGTATATATTTATGTACACCACCGCAGTAGATTCTTTTTGGTGAAAACAGTATATATGTAAACATTCGCAGTGGATTCTTAATGGCGAAAACAGTATATATGTACACCACCGTAGTGGATTCTTATTGGTGAAAACAGTATATATGTATGTACACCACCGCAGTAGATTCTTTTTGGTGAAAACAGTATATATATGTAAACCACCGCAGTGGATTCTTAATGGCGAAAACAGTATATATGTACACCACCGCAGTGGATTCTTAATGGTGAAAACAGTATATATGTACACCACCGCAGTAGATTCAATTTGGTCAAGCAAAAAAACTATGTGCAGTGTGGTTTATGTGATGTGGCGTGGCGTAGGTTGAATACTTGATGAGGGCCACAGAGACCAGGCGCCCGCAGCCGCAGCCCGGCTGCGTATTGATTTCTAGCACCCGGCTGACGCCCGCACACACCTTGACCTTACCGAATGCTGGGCCACTGCGGATGACACACTTTCAGCTGGCCTATTAATACTTTCGCTTCGTCTTTCATGAGGGCCTACGAGTACCTGTGCTCCGCTTAGCGACGCGACGGAGGCGTCAGGGTTATTTCTGACACAAACGAGGCGAATCGATATAAGAAGGCTCCATTTTGTTCTAATAAGGTCTACTCGTCCCTAGCTATGTAGACTAATGAAGTAATCAATGTTGTGTTGCGGAGTAGCCTGGTTGGTGAGCGAACCTCTTACTCGAGAGGTAGTGAATTCGATATCTATGTATGCGGTTATGTTTTTCCGGATTTTAAAACTCTGTTAAAATTGGTGTGCAAAATTACAATGACAGAATGTGAAGGACAACATCGTGAGAAAACCTGTACACTAACAATACGAATGTGTTGTAGTGTATAACGGTTGACTGGAAGAGATTGCCTTTCTGCAATAAATCCGCCTTCTCTTGCAGCCATTTTATTCGCCCCACTGCTGGGTACAGGCCTCTCTAATGTACATGATATGAGAGGATTTAGTCATACACTTCCATGGTGACCAACCGGCTTGGAAGTGGGTTTCCTCACGATATTTTCCTTCACCGGAGTGTCAGCAGCCATTTTAGCACAAATTCTAAAGTAATAAATGTTGTGTTCCCAGTGGAGTTCGAACCCGCACCTCCCGCTTGAGAGGCGTGCTCTTGCCCGCTCGGACAATCTGACACTTATCCTTAAAATGTTAGCTCAATCGAAATGACACTGGCTGACATAAAGCATCTCATATTACAGCTGAACCACTGAGAATTCGAATTGAAAGATATTTCATTATTGGTCTTGTAATATGCGTCATTAATTATTTACAGTTTTATTTACGCGCCTTCTTGAGATGAAAGAAATCAATCAGCCCTGTGACCGGCGTCCTCTCACTCGACCGAGTGAGAGGTGCGAGCGGGAACACAAAGATTTTCCAGACTTCACTATCTGTGTCGCTGTCAATTCTCACTCGCCCAGACGACTTTCGGTAGGCCGGTAGACCTCCAGGTCAAAAACCTACTCTTTAAAATATTTCAGTTGGAATTGGGACATTACTCGTATTTGTAAACGCCACAAATGCTCCCAAATAGACAAGATCGAAAAGACGTAGCAAATAGTGGAAAGCTTTCAAAAATATCAGATGGTGCATGACGTATTTTTTTTATATTTTGTCGGTGGCGTTAGACTCCAGTTGTGCTTGCAGCATCGAAGGAGCCGATGACAACGCGTGGTCGAGCACCACGACGACTCACATTGTTGACTTTACTCTTGAAGGCGCCAACGTTAAGAGAACTGAAGAAGATCTCCGCAGAGAGTTGATTCCACACGTTGGGCTTGTCTCGAACCGCTTGTATCGCCATTTCGGCACGTACATGGGTGGACACAAATGGGTTGAGACTACCCCTCCATATATTTCAATCCATCTAATATTGAAATCCTGCGCCATGTCCCAACAATGAAGATTTTTTTCCTCTTCTTTCTTCCAATCCGTTGTACGTAAAAGCGTTACTTAAAATAGTTTCGCAAGCTTGTGCTTCCGCGTGCATGCGGCGCGGCGTGGTTGCAGAGCCTTGGAGGTGGTGCGCCGCCCCCGCGGCCCCGGGGGCGGTGGGCTCATGCCCCACCCCAGTTCACGGCCAGAGCTGCGGGTCGTCGTCCGCGGCGCGCTGCAGTCTGCCCGTACTCTCCCACCCCCGACCCGCCCCCGGCCCACCCCCGCCCAGCGCGCACGCGTACTCCTAACCAGCTTACCCGGGAAATCCGGGGTGCGCGCTCCCCTTCTAAACCTTTACAAACCTATAATACAACGCAAAGATAATGCAATAATACATACTTCAGTCTGAGGGTTAGTAAAGCGACTTGGCAAGATTATCGTAGGCTTAAGCGGTTCGCGATTCTCGGTCGGAAATGTAGGTATAAAGGCTGTATGTTGGGGAAAACAGAGCGTTTGCTATTTTATGTTATAGGAGGATAATTGTAATTTCATCGAAAAGGCAAATCTTAAAATATCAGAGTTCAGGTCGGAATTTTCTTAATAGAACTGTGTTTTATTCCTGTATGTGGGTCAGTGTGGGCGAACAGTGTGTAATGTATAATTGGGAGAATATTACACATAAATATTCATTCTGATAAATCATGTTTCAAATCCTACATAGTAGACAAACAAAATAAGTTGAGACCTACATAGATGTACGACAAGAGCGTGACCCATGAATTAAAATGAAAAAAAAACGAATGTGACACTTGAAAAAAATTATAAATATTGCTTATTATGTATACGAGAATGCTTTGACACACTTTTTTAAAAATTTAAACCTCGACATATGGCGCCGAGCCACCCAGAAGGTGACTAACGACGCCTATGGACATTCTGTTTTAGCGGGGGTTGCGAATGCCATGCCGTTCTAACAGGTGCCTATTCACGCCCCTCTTGAAGGACTCGAGACTATACATGGAGGGAAAGATGTGGGCAGGGAGAGCAGATCTATCACTAGGAGAAGCTGTGTGCAAAATATTTTTGAAATTGGATCGCGGGCCCCACTGCGCAGACAACTACAATGGAAACTACACCACGTCTGTCACTGCCACCATTTGTCAGCCTTGACAGCTCAGTGGTGCAGACAGTCAACTGTCGCTATTGATTGTTAAGCAACGCTGGGTGCGGTCA
>WYDE02132461.1:0-11339 GCA_009867175.2 Adela reaumurella
ATTTCACTATAACCCATAGTTGTCAGGTTTTTGCTTAAAGGTTGTTATTTCATAACCGGTTGTAAAAATACCTGTCTTAAAAAGGTTATGGGTTCTTAAAGGTATTTCCATAACCTGTAATCAAAAAACCAGGTAATACCTCTTCGTAAAAGGTAGTTTCATTACCGGTTTCGGTCTCTGTAACAGTGGAGAAGCAAATGATGTATGCCAGGAGAATGTTAAATGGAGTTCGATTGGCTCTGCCTACCCCTCCGGGAAAGATGCGTGATCGTATTATTGTTTGACCGATAGTAGTGTTTCCGATGGTAGTGTGGGTACGTTCCTGTGAAGGACCCACACCACACACACACACCACACACATAAGACGTTATAGTCCGACATAGATCTTTTCGCGCGTGGCTGGGGTCGACACTATCGCGTCATTGCTTACAAACGTTTCGTTTAGATTCGTTCGGTATGGCAACCGTTTAGTTCAGTCGAAATTCCACGCCCAAAAAGACCTATGTCGGACTATAACAGGATGCACTATCGCCACGAACATAGATATTTAGTACTACACTAAAATAGAATGAATACCATTCACAACGGAAATTACTTATTTGCCCCTCTCCCCACGGCGGCGTAACTAAATCCGGACGGTTGCCTCACTGCTACGGCGACTCTTTTCAGACCCCGGTTCGAAATGGGACACAGAAGCGTTGCGAGAAGAGCATTCAGCATTTATGCCGATGTGTTCTCTCCCAACTCCATCTCTTATGTAGACTTTCACGGACGGAGAACGACGCTCCTATTGTCATTGAGGCACCGCATCCACCACAATGTAGGTACGACAAACTACATAGATAGCACACACGAATCTTTATAACCTTTTCACTATTTGGTACGAGGAGCGTAGTATTACTTTCTTGAGGCCGTGACAAACGCAGATTGTACTCATCTCAAGAAGGCGCGTAAATAAAACATTAAATAATTATTAATACAGATTTCAAGAAGTGTAATGAAAATTCAGAAAAGCTAATTTATCGGTAGATGATCATCTGTAATATGAGATATTGTGTGTCAGTCTGTGCCACTCCGATAGAGCTATAATTTAGAAAGAATAATAAAATCGTAACATTTTGGAAATTATAGCTCAATCGGAGTAGCACAGACTAACATACAACAATTACACATAGATCTCCTAAAGATAAATTAGCTTTTCTGAATTTTCATTATACTTCTTGAAATTGTGTTATTAATTATTTAAAGTTTTATTTGCGCGCCTTCTTGAGATGAATACAATCTGCGTTGGTCACCCTCTTAATAGATAAAGCAGAAAATCTGTAACTGTGTAATAAACTATATATGTATGCGCCGACGGGATTAATGTTCACTTATAACTCGAGAATGACCCAATAAATTCACATGGAGTTTTCGCTATAGTATTCTCTAACAAGTGAGGATAGTTATAAGTTATAAGATATTTAACATGACGGTAGTTCTTCGGGGGCTAGAGTAGTGAGCAAATATGTCACAGGTCGCGAGGGCGGGATGTAGTATAAACAAAATTAAAAGTTTTTTTTAAATAGCGGGATAGCGCGTCGCAGGTGCCACTATTAGTAGTAAAACACAGACATTACTTTGCCGTTTCTCGTTAACTTACTAATTATAATAGTGAGTAGGAATACTTATGTTACATTCACGAAACTAATAAGAAAATTTATGTTTGAAAATTGTTTATCTGTCTGTCGTAATCTTTGTTCGCTTAAAAATAAAAACATATTATATTATCATGATGCAAATTTCACAATATTATACAGTGGCATCTTGACTATGCTCCTGTCAAATCTCATCAATATAGCTCAACAAAAACTGGTCAATTGTGATCTTCTCGCACTGAGGCTCGCTTTTGCCTCTAAACACGCCTACGATGGTGCAGAGTAGCATTCGATAAAATATATAAATTTTCACACTAAATTCACATTAAAAATTGACCCTTTAGTTCTTAATAATTTATTCGGCATTCTTATGGTAGGAAACTACACTTAAATTTATCAAAATATTACATTTTACATCCGGCTCGATAAATAAGTCTTTACCTGTACCATCGTTAACGTAGCCCATTGACATAGCCTAAAACTAGTATCTTTTGTGGAAGCTGTGTACAAAATTTTTTTGAGACCGGACAGCGGAAACCCGCCGCACAGACAACAATGCCAACAAAACACAAACGTCAATCAACGATGAGACTATATAGTTACCTACCCATCTCATACATTATAATTACTATGTAATTAATTAAATGGGTCAATAAGGGATGTTAATGTATTATTTCCAAAGATTACTTTTTATTAAATAAAAAAAATTTATCAAAATTATGCTGATACATTCAATCGAAAGAAAACATGAACGCGTTGATGTCTTTTCTATCCATGTTTTTAATGCGTAACAACTTTTAAATAATTTATTTGACTTTTGACCGCAGGTAACTTTTTAATCGTAATAGAAAGACGTTGAAATAATTGTCACAGAGTGGATATTACTATTGCCGCCATAACAAGAACTTAATAATCTAAAACAATTTTAAAAATTCAAGGGGTACACAAGTAAATAGTTTTTTTTTCGGCGTGTGTCTGTCACAGGGTTGTATCTTTTGAACCTTAACAGGTAGACACTTGCAATTTTCGCAGACTGTGTATTAATTACATATTTATTAGTTCTTTCTTTTAATGGGAAAAAAATTATGAAAGTAGTGAGTACGAGATTATTTAAATTGACAAAACTGTACAGGAAAAGTTTTTTTGATCCTCGTCGAGTAAATGGCTTCGCTTCGCTCATTCAATAAATATAATTAAGTTAAAGTAAAGCCGGGAGGAATGAAAATTACAACACAGAAAAAAAATCGAATAAAAAAATGATAGGGGTGATGAAATTGGTGGACTGGCGTCCCTAATCCCTCCTGCTCCGATTCATATCCGCCACACACGCTCGGAACATCCATATGTTGTTCACACCAAACTTCTGAGAACGTATAGTTTTTCGAAATCGTTCCTATGTCGTACGGCGAAGGTAGGCCACCTGGGGATATTCAAAAGGCGTGTTAATAAATTGGACAAAGACCTTTTCGTCCGCTTTATAGCTGACATGGCGCCTCGCTGAGCGTGGTTTCGTGAGGAGTGGTGTTATTGGCTGTGTCCGAACTTCTTTTGCAGTTTTGGGCACAGCCACCCATGCTTGTTGTCTATAAAAAAAAATATGGATAAACAGCGAATTTGTCTGACACCTTGGCAAGTTTTTATTTTTAAAATTAAATTAAAATAAATTAATTAACACAAATATACAATATACATACAAACACGCTTTATCTATTCCCGATATAATTATACACCTTTTATGGTGTAAGTGCAGCATGAAACGTGAATCAAGCAACATTAAAGCACAGAACGACCACCGATCATAAATTTGAGAATACATTCAATTTATTTAATAAATAACATTAAAAAAATATCAGCGTGACGAAATTTTCATCGATTAATATACAATTCTAAAAATGTATAATTAACGAACTCAATTTGTTAAATACCCAAGACCGACGTTAATACTAAAGTTTAACTGTTACAAAAACCAGTTAAAGAACTAACAGTATATTGAACGAGAAGGCATTTTGAATTCTTTGTCGACATTGTAGGTACATACATAAATCAGCGGCACTCCCGGTGCTCCAGGTCCCCCTACCAAGAAAATTGATAATAGCCGTCGAGTTACCCGCCGTGAGCGGTCTGAGCCAGTCAAGTTCGTCGTAAGTAGAAGTACCCGGAGGGAATGAAGTCCAAGGGGGGCGAACGGGCGTCGAGGGGTCCAGCGGGAGTGTAGGGGGGGCAAGCGGGAAAGTAATTACGGAGATATTTACGGCCGGCTGCGGAATGGCTCAATAAAACTAGCCCGCACGCTTTACGAGCCACATAGATTTACTATTGTCTTCAGCATCTCGCCGACAGCATCGCTCTCTTTATGCCGACTTCTCTCTCGCAACCTGAAGCTTCTTGAGTTTTCGCCGTCGTCT
This sequence comes from Adela reaumurella, assembly GCA_009867175.2. Lineage (NCBI taxonomy): Eukaryota > Metazoa > Arthropoda > Insecta > Lepidoptera > Adelidae > Adela > Adela reaumurella. The sequence continues at coordinate 4,043 of WYDE02132461.1, forward strand.
TCGACGCCTCACCGCCTCGCCGCTTCATTTCATTTATTTTAAAACGTTTGACCGAGCGCCAAATTAATCCGTCTAGTAGGCGGAAGCAAATGTCGACAATTTCATTGATATTTTCCGCTAGCGACAAGCAGAAAAATGTCATTACGTCCACTCCTAAGATTTGCTTTTACTTTTATATTTTGCCTTTATGTTTAATATCAAAACACAAAGTACGGATATTTCGTTCAGAAGCCTCCAGTCGTAATTACTTTTCTTTTTATTACTCTCCATCGGGTTTGCATCAGCGAGCACAGTGGCTCTACGCGGGGCGGGAGCAGCTACGAACAATGCCTTCATAAATCAACATAATATAATACTGGGAGCCTGCGGTGGGGGTATCGGCAACAAAGTGTGGCCGGCATTTTGCCCAACTGACTGATGTCTGGGCTGCCATAACAGTTGTCTGACACGGTCCCACCGTTTATTATCGTCGCCGTCGACTAAACTCGGCCACAGAAGAGTAGGCCCGTAGTCAAACTGTGCTTATTCCGTACATTAATTTGCGCCCATTACGATTAAGAAACATAGCAAATTTTTTTCTTCCGGAGCAAGTGGTCTACTTTCCCAAAATTACTTCTTTCCCAGAGGTATAACTTTCCCAAAATTTCTACTTCTAAATCATTAATGTGTGTGCCTTCTTAAACGTAATATATGAAAACCGACAATTTTGTTAATTAAAACATAATAAAAAAGGAAATGTCTGTTAATTTTACACATTTTGCCCGGAGTGAAAATGTTTAAATTACCGTCGCCAATTTTAAATTCTAAATTGTATACCTATCTCGCGTTCTATATGAGATATAATAAAGTTATTAGCACTACTATATAGTACTTTTCGATATCTACAAGAAAAAAAAGAAAAAAAAAACATTAAATTGTGTTCAGTGAAATCAGAGTTGGGACACCCAATTTTCACTTCTATAAATATTCAGCTTGAACCCTTCATCATTAGGGTTTAAGAGTCTGGTAAGCACCTACACAATGTGGGAAAATGAAGTAGTAATGTTTGGAAAGTGTTTATTTTGGGAATGTGGTTATTCTGTCAAGTAGACTTTTTGGGTAAATTAAGTAGTTCTTTTGGGAAAGTAGATATTTTGCGAAAGTAGTAATATTGGGAAAGTAGACCACCTGCCCGGAAGTATTTTTTTACGATTTTGAATGCTATCACGAAAGCATTAACAATTTGCAGAATTTTCAGAAAACTCAGAATCTTAAATTTACCTGGGACTTCTCATATCGATTTATAAGAGTCTTGTTTTTGAAAACGGTCTTTCTAATGCAACAGTCGCCAGTCTCATTGTTGAGTCTTTGACAGGGAGGAACTTCGGGATTTATGGTTTCCCAACCCATAAAAGTTATCCAATTTTTATAATTTTTCATTTGTTCATATCATGATTTATTTTTAATTATGGGTTCATTGTGCTTTATTAAATCGTTACTTATGTATATCAAAACAAAAAAAGACAGGTACGTAGTTATCTACTGTCCTTATTAAAACAATAAAAAAACTATAAGACATCGTTCACGGGTTGGAAAAGTATAAATCCCGAAAGACGGTATGGAGAAAATAAACCACTGTGCCGTCTTAAGGTCGGAAAACGTTGTATCCCTCCAATATGCGAAATCACCTTCACTAAAGCCAACAATTTATTATTCACAGTATTTTGTTTGTGCAATTTTGCTACGTGGATTAGTAAATTTGGTTTATTTTTTTAAGTATCGCTATTAATCGTAATGGCTGTTACAATAATGATTGTCGTCGTAAGGCTGGAGGTCGAATAACTGTTCCTGCTTCAACTGTGGCGTGGCACGCCAGCCTACGCTGCTGCGGTGTAAATAAGCCGCCAATGAAAATAAACACTGGCATTAGTCACTCGTGTCACAATAAAAAAAGGCACGTTAGCACTACGCTAAACTTAGGTTTTTTCACACTGTACGTACACCTACATCCGTTGTGTTGGGTGAATGTGAATGGGCGGCGCTTTAGGGTCTACAATATCGTCTTGTAAAAAATCTATTAAAGTTTTCTTCATAGTACGAGTTTACACAGGCTGACAGTTAACCGTGTGGACAAAACTCGACTCTATTGTGATTCTCGCACTAAACATGTCGAATTGTCGACTAAAGCTCGAACAATGCACCGGGGAACACCGGGCTAACGCAAGTCCGGTGTTCCCCGTGGGCGGCCAGGGTAGGGCGGGCGGATTCTTCGTTCGATTTAATTTACGTACACTGGGAACAATGCATTTTTTGGGAGATTTAGAATTTTTTTTTAAGAAATAAATGAATGAAATATTGAAGATACGAATTTATTACATATTACAGTATTTATTCTTTTTATCATATGTACTGGTTTTTGCCCGCGGATCCGCCGGAGTTCATGGTACATACATATAGCGTCACGCCTGCTTCCCAGTGGGGTAGGCAGAGAAAACGGATCTCCAAGTGCCACAATACTGACACACCTCTGCCGCTAAAAGTTAAAAATGTATTTGCAAAGAAAAACCGACAAGTTCTTTAATATATCGAATTGTGTTAAAAATCTCAAAAAAGGCACACATATGTAAGTAGTTGTAATTAAATAGCCTATATTATGTAAAACAAAAAAAAATTCCCTATCCCACAGTGAAAAACTTTTTGTAATCTGTGCTGTAGTTTCTGAGCTCATCGTCAACAAATTCGCCCTGAAAATCTCAGATCTATTTTTATAATACATTAATTAATAATAAAGATTAGATTGAAACAACAATTAAAACAGATTGACCTTGTAATCGTCTCAATATTTTTTTTAATTAAAAAATAATTAAATAAAATGACAAGTGTCTCAAATGTAAATTTAACATAATGCATTTATACTTTTACCATATAGTCATATAAATATAACACCTCATTTTTTGTCAAAATTAACTTGTCAGACATGAGCAGTCAACGTCCCCGGAGAGTCATTTTAACATGCACGGCGATTGTCGGCGAGCATCTTGTGTGGCACGCCTTAATAGCTACTAGCATTGTAATGCGATTATGTCATTGTCGGATTGTCTCAAACACTCAAACACTAAACCAATAAAACTGTTCCAGTACTACCTAGCGTGCTAACACATTTATTTTATTAGACGGCGGAGCGTTACAACTCGACAAAGTATAAGACTCTATGACGCTAATGCTCTATTATTTCAGGTTTATTTGCGACTCATCGCGACCTCATCGCGATATTTACTAGTACATAAAGAAAACGGACATTAAAGATTTCTACTCCATCTTATCGCCATCACGTTCTTAAAAGAAACGCATAGCTCAAAGTCAGCGCAATAAAATGGGATTAAGAACGATCTTCGCGGAAATAAAATTCGAGACTACAATAATATTCGAGATAAAAATGTCGTCTATTAAAACATTGTTTGCGCAAAACCTCGCGATTTTTTAAATGCCGCGAGAAATATTAAATTGGCGAGACGCGAGAGTGTTGCTTTAGAAATAAAGTTGTCGGGGCGAGTGTGAGACAAATAGAACGGATAAATAATGCTCGGTGTTGGCAGAATGTCAAGAGTCGTGACATGCGGACACCTCCCGTGGGACTGCATACCTCCTCTTGCATACATACCTCTCTACATATTACACACACACACACACTCACCGGCTCCTCAGTAACTACTTGCAAACAACAGCTAACTATGTAGTCAGTCGCACCACACGTCGTCACGTCTAGCCACAAACGATGTCAGGTGTAACAAACAACTGAATAGACATTGACGAAAGCTGCCGTAGCAAATTCAAAAGAGAGAAAAAAACGAAAACTTGTAAACGAATAATAACAACAAAAGAGACAATAGCCTAGGCATTTCGCAGAATGAGATTACATTATTAAAGAAAATAATAAACGTTTTTAATTAAACGCGTCAATAAGAATGAGCGAAGACAAAGAAGTTAGAGAGTATTTAAGTTAACATTTTACAACGTAAAGCCCCGACGTTAATTTAATTCAAATTATGAATTCAAAACAGATAGCTGGGAACAATAGCATTCTTCCCCTCTTTTCCTTTCCCTCGTCTGACCCCCCATCCGCCCCTCCCCGGCGACTCGCTCGCCACCCCGCGCCCCAGCCGGAGAGGGAGCGCTCCGTAAAAATACGCTTCTCATCCCTCATTCGAAATTTAAATACTTTGGCGAACTTTTAATAGGATTGGACGTTAAATTCGAGGAAAATTTCGAGCTGAACCGAGTTTCGAGTAACGCGTCGGCAACGATAGCTGTGCCCGATTTGTGTAGCCGATGCCGTTTTCATTAGGCGAATATCAGATTAATCAAATTGCGAGATAAAACGGATTAGGAGAGACCGCGCGCGCCAGTCTGCAGACTTACAAATTTTCGACGAATAATTTAAACTTTAATCGACATTTTAAGTCTGTAGGTGGGGAGAGCGAGAAGATAAAATCCTGGTCTGTGATAAAATGTGTTTCGTACATAATTTGGCATTGCTATTTAACATAAACAACGTATACAATGACAATTCAACAATTCCAACGTAATTTAAATTCATTAATAATAACACTGGAATACATTTTTAATCCTTATCGATTTGGCTGGGCCGCATGCAGGAAGGCGGCGCGCAAATCTGGTCGTCGTGACGATAAACCATCTCTATGGTAATGAATTCGGCAGAGTCTGGGCAGGGGGAGCGACCAAAGGAGCAGCAGCAAAGTAAAAACGGGGATGAAGGCGTAGGGGATGAAGGAGTAGGGGGAGCTCGGAGGAGGGCAGGCAGGAGCCGGTGTGCGTGTGTACATTCCACTCGTGTCGGCTCTATGAATTATTCATTCGGCTTCGGTAATTTATAGGCGAGCCCGGCTATTAGCATTTCGCGGCCGCGGGGCCATGAATAGTGACTCCTCGTAGTAAGACTCCAATAAAAAAAATAATAACCGTAAAAACCTTATGTTGTCTTCATTAGAGGCGTCGTATCGTAGTAGGCGATCGGGGAACGATCTACGGAGTTAATCGAAAATATTGCCTAATACCAACATATGGTCATTTATAGATCCACACGAAACATTATTGTGTGTGATGAATACTGATCAATCAATGGACGTTTGTTCGGAAAAAAATATTATTTTCCAAATATCTTCTTTATAACATAATCTAGGTATAATTAACAAAAAAATGACTTTTGCCCTACTAGGCTATATCAGAAAAGATCTTCTAAAATCGTGTTATTGCAATCCATTAAGAAATAAAAAAGTTAGCCTTGCTTATATTATAATTTAGAAGCATGCAAAAAATTATAATTTAGAAGCCTTCGCAAAACAGCCTGAAAGACATTTGTAATTCGTTTTGGAAATTACGCCATCTTGTATTGGTCTGGTATCGACATTGTCACCCTTACTTTATATTTGGTATATATGTTAATGACCTCGTCTCAAATGTGCATACCGGGAATGTCTTCCTCTTCGCTGACGACATCAGCGTTATTGTAAAAGCAGAATCTCAAGAACTAGAAAAGGAATTTAAAAAAAAATCTAAAGGAACTGAAGTCGTGGTTTGATTTCAACCTATTAAAAAAGAACACAGACAAATCCGCATACATTGTGGTCAAGCTAAGAGCCCTTACAAAATGTCCTCAGTATAACTTAGATATTAAAAACACAAGCACTATAACCTTTCTTGGAGTTTATTTATGCAGATAGCTACCTTAAGTGGTTAGAACACATTTCCTACCTTAGAAATAAATTAACTAGCGCTTGCTACGCCCTTAAGACTATATTAACTTAAGATACGAGTACTTTAAAAACGGTATACTATGCATATTTCGAAAACAAACTTCGATATGGATTAGAAGTACATATGGGGTTGTATCACTGACATTATCCCAGTTGCACAAAAAAGGGCAACCCGTACAATTGCAGGAGTGTCATACAAAGAACACTGCAAACCCCTATTTAAAAAACTTGAAATGTTAACTGTTATTTCCCTTTACATGTATCTTGCTTGCACTGATTATCATAATAAAAATATACAACTATTAAAGATACCAGTAAGTATCCTCTTAGAAACTTAAATAATATCAACATGCCCCACCCAAAGTGCAGGACCCCAGGAACAGCCATTCATATACTACAATACAATTATTCAACCATTTGCAAGAGGAAATAAGTAGTAGTACTCTCTCAATATTCAGGAAAAAACTAAAAAAAAAACACCTAATAGAAAACCCATTTTAGACGTTCAACGATTTTTTTAGTATACTAAAATGAAATATGTTTACACATATTCGGTGTGTTAATTTTTTTGTCTTCTTAAATGTTACCATTGTTATTTTTGACTGATATCATTAGAGTATACAATTTATTTTATTATCCTGAGATGTAAATACGTACACATAATAATAATAAAATAGAAGTTTTTGACATTTTCTACTATTGACTTCAGTACGTAACAATTAGTTACCTAATAGGTTATACATTTTTAATTTTCACGCGGACATGATAATAGTATAGAATGATGTATTACTTTTTATGCTGTTTTAGGTTTATATTATTTAAGTATTTGACCACACACTGTAAAATATTACGATTACATAAAATGTATTATAGAGCAATTAATTTCTTATCACTAATTTTATTAAGTAAGAATATCACCTTCTCAAATTATATTTTTCCATTTTGCTTAATGCGTTTTCTATCATTATTTCAATGTTTTTTTAGTATTGTGACCATTTTTAATTATTAACATTTTTATTAGCATTAATTTATTTTTTTCGATTTTACCAATGTCTCATTTTTTAAACTTTTATTATTTTGGCCATATATGACTATGATTACCTATCATTTTTATATATATATTTTTTTTAAATTGCATACCTGTCAATATTCATATTCAATTATATTCAATATTAATAATTATTAGTTTCACCAATTTATTAGTTACATTTTGGGACCACTTTATTACTAAAATAGTGAGTAAATCGAACTTTTACCTCTATACTTATTACTATTATTAATAAAGATATTCTAATTAATTTTAAATGTAGAATCACTGGTGCCTACTTATGTAATAATAATAGTAATTTTTTTAAGAGAATGTGTGTGTAATGTTCTGAAAGAAGTTATAGTGACAAGGATTGAAAAAAGGAATGCCTTGGTTATTCGGTCATGTTGGAAGAATAGATGATAGAAGACTAACGACCAAACTAACCAAAGATGTAGGATTTAGGAGCTTTATAGAGTCTAAAGCTAACCTTGCTTCCAAGAAACTGGGAGTCCTT